>PVJH01026686.1:0-29672 GCA_004026705.1 Nesogale talazaci
AAACCAGGTCGGGGGCAGGGAACGTGTAAGCGAGGCGTGCAAGTACTTCTGAGAGCACAGCGTGAGGCAGCGAGCAAACGCGACCCGGGGTCATGTCAAAAGGACTCAGGCGTCTTCCTGGAGAGGCTCCCGGTGGGCACAGAGGGGACGGACCAGCTGCATTCAAAAAGTGATAGTGTGGTGCACTGCATTATTTGCTGTGGCTCTTCTAGCCACTGTCTTTGTAATTCTCCCCACACGACTCTGTGGAAACATGCAAATCGGGTATACAGGACTCCAAAGAAGAGAGTAGTCAGTTTCCCCATCATCCTGGGCACAAAATGAACCCTATCAGAAGCAGGAATGGGTGAATTCACCAGAACCATCAAAAAAGAAGGGTCACACGCAGAACACACGCATTTGGAGCCTGAGATCCCTGTGCAGATAAGCGGCAGTGGCATCAAGAGGGGAACAAAGCAAAAAACAGAGTTGTGAGCTCTCTGGATCATGGTATGAATAAAGCTGAGTGCCTTCTGACAGGAGTGGGCATTTGCAGAGTGGGCACCCCTTGGGCATTTACCATACTGAAGGAGTTTGGTAATAGTGCCGAAGCAGGGCAGAGGCCATGGGTCACATGACTGAACTGCAGAGGACCACAGAGGCATGTGTTTGGGGATGGTTGAGAAGTGCGGAGATCTGTATCCTGACCACTTTGGAACCTGTTGGCTTCTCCATCAAATCCCATCATCCTGACTATTGCCTGTGAGTGCTTTGGAATAATTCATTTCAATGAATGACTGAACCCAGCAGAGGTGTAGTGTGCTGTGTAAGAAGAGTGGGTGCCAGAATAGGATAAAGGAGACTGGGGGGAGGGAAGCATATTTGCCCCCAGCCTCATAGGAACGACTCTGGGGCCGATGGATTTGCTCCTTGCTGTCCTTTTCGAAGTCGGAGGAAATCAGACACCATCGGACATCACTTTTACAGATAACGATTGCACTTGGCTGTAACCCTTCAAATATGCTTGAATTTCCGAGTTGACAATGACATGAAATGACATTACTGAACATTCATTCTGATCAAAGACTATAGAAAACCCCAGGTCAAAAATAAGATATTGTAAAATCATTTTAAACTTTTGTGGACTGCATACTTTCTGGAACCATGGAGGCTGGAAAAACTTATGAGCCTACTGCCCCGGGAAAATTTTTAAATAAAAAATATTCCCAGAAGTCTTCTTAGAGCCAAACAGTAGTTTAACTTAATAGTAAAAAAGGTATGCCTTGAGTATTATGCTCATCTAAGAATTATGTGTGTGTGAGATCAAATTGACAGCAGTAACTGGAAAGATTAGACAGAAATTTAGGGGGCAGTGAGATTATATTAACGCAGGAGGTCAATTCAGAAAAGGAGGGTGAGTACAGTTGTATGAGCTGAAGAATGTAATTGGGTTTACTAAATTATACAATCACAGTTGACTTACTGCATTTTATACATTCCCAAACATTTGAATCAGTGTGACTTTACTTCCATGAAATCTTTTTTGTCATTGCAACTTTTCATTGTGAATTGGGTAAAGTTTAACAGAGTGGATCAGTTTTCCTCCTAACAATTCACACATTTTGTTTCATTTCATTGGCCGCAATCCCCACAATAACGTCTCTCTTCCTACCTCCTCCCTGAATTTCCTTGTTTCTATCCCTCCTTCTTTTCTAACTCTTCTGCACCCTATCCTTAGGGAAATGCTATCCTGTTGACCTTAAATGGTTGATTATTGGGGGCATGTGTACCTCCCTTGTGCGAGTGTCTCACTTATAGATCTGTCTGTTAAGCTGAAAATTGAACCAGGAAGGTTGTACATCTCCAGGTTGGAGGGATGACTGAGGGCCTTGGTCTGAAGACTTAAGCTCCAGGCAATGAACGAGCACTAGAACAGAAGCACTAAGGACATTTGCAGGCCCATTAACTGGATGTCTCATGAAACCACCACAATCCTAAACCTCCAAACCAAGGAATCAAAGCCTATGAGGTGTCTGCTTGTGCTTAAGAAGCCATAGCAGCTACTCTTTCCCTCTCTTTTTTGTAAATACATCTGGCACACAATATTGGCTGATTCAACTTGACAGAGAGGTGTCCAACTTAACACCAGCAATTATGCTAGTCAACCAGTTTAAAACAACAATAGTGACCAGAATATGAATAAGAAATCAATGGAACTCATTAATTTGCCAGATACAACAGTAGGGGGAGGAAACAAACAAACAACAAACAAACAAACCATAATCTTTCAAGCTAAATGATGATTATTTTATTATTTCTTTACTCAAGTGCAGTCTGGGGAGAAGGTGCTTTCTACTGACCTGAAGGATCTCTATCATCTTTTCAATATCCTCAGCAGAGAGCTTAAAAACTAATGAGCAAATATAAAAGCAACATCCATAAAGCCCATTGCTTTCACTGAATCCTACTCATTCCACAGGACGGAGTAGAATACTAGCAGTTCAGTAGGGCCGAGCAGAACTACTCCTTAAGGCTTTCAAGCTATCAATCTTTACAGAAACAAGCCTGCCTTATCTTCTCCTGCAATGCAACGGATGGCTTCCCACCCATCAGCCTTTTGTTTGTAGCAGATGAACACTTTAGCCATCATGCCACCAAGATTTCTCAATCAGACAGCAATCAAACCAATACAATTTGTTTTGTTTTGTTTTGGCATCACTGCCCTGGTGAGAGTAGAAAGCCCGGCTTTGCTCCTGGAGAGCTGCTGCTGGATTTGAACTGCCACCCCTGTGGGCTGCAGTCCCACACACAACCACTACGTCACCGGGGCTCAGCCCAAACCAATACAATTTAAAATTAAACCCAAGCCTAGAAAGATGAGTTCTTTTCTTCTATATACTCAAGGGGAAATATGGGGAGCTGATAACAGGGGCCTAAGTGGAAGGAGGATGTTTCCAGAGTGATGATGACGACAAATGTGCATATGTGGACTGCATATAATACTACAATTGATGCATGTATTGATCATGGTAAGAGTTGGATGAGCCCCCAATAAAATGATTTTAAAAATCCATATACTTTTGCTTATTTTCTACAATAGCCCAAAGTTTAGTGATATATATTTAAAAGTGTAATATTTTAAAGGGCAAAGTAAATACCACAAAAGTTACTTTGTTACTCTATTTTTAAAGTATGAGTGCAATTTTTTCATCGCTGTTACACCTCTTGATTAAGGGTAAGGCTGCACAGCTAGTAACTGTAATTGTTGTTGTACACCAGAAAAAGTTGAATGGGTAAAAGTTATGTGATAGATAGGTTGACACCACCAACAAAAATGTTGCTGCTGAGGTTACGTGTGTACAGAGGTCTCATGGACTGTGGTTCTCTGGTGGTTTGCGGTCATGGTTTCATGGGGACAACCCAGTTAATTGGCCTAATTGTGCGGAGTGCTTCTGCTCATGCCTGCAGGCTCTGAGAGCTTGCCAGTCTCTCTCCAAGACAAAGCACTTGGTGTCTCTGTGTCAGGTGTAAGTGCAGAAGAAGGGGAATCAGAAACTACTCAGGCAGTCAGAATCAACTGGATGGCTTATGAGGTTTGAGAGCTTGCCAACGTTACATGCTGACGAAGTTGTCGGGGTGGGATTCCGACCTATGCAGTTTGCACCCACAACCAATGCTCCCCAACATAAGATGAATTGAAAACAAAGCATGCCCAACAAGCGAAGGTGGTGTTAACCCACCCAATGTCCAGGAAGGGGGATCCTACAGGTTAGTTACATAAGAGGGATACGTAACATACAACATGCTCAGATTTGGTCCAGGTGAGTGAAGTGTAATGGCCCTTCCTTCTCTCACCTCAGTTCCTCAGGGACAATGTATGTGGCTGTGTGAACAGTGGGCCCTTAAACACAGGCTGCTCTCTGTCCACACCTGAGCTATGTTCACGAGATTGATCTGAGGTTTGTTCTTTCTTCCTTTTTATTTATAGGTTTGACCACATTATCCTTATCTTTTAACTGATTTATTATCATATGATTCATATGCAGTACAATTCAATAGTTTAACTATATCAAGAAGAGTTGTTGCAGCCTTTGGAGCACATTGTGCACCTGCAGATCCAGAATTCAATGCCCAGTGTTCTAGGGGAACATGTACAACACCCTCCAAAGGCTGAAATAGAGAGATCCACCACTAAAACTCCACTAGGTGAATTGGACTTTACCTCAAACACACCGTAACTTAAGGACTTAAGACTGAAAATCCGTGCTGTTTCAAGAAGTAAAGACAGCTAGACTATGAGTACTGAAATGTCAGTAGGCAATCAATCATCAACTTACTCTATCAATACCGCATGTGCTGTGGTAAGATGTGTTTTATTCTGGAAAACCTGTGACTGACATTCTTAGTGAATATTGTTGTCAGTTTCCCTGAAAACCACTGTTTGTGTAAACAGCATCCAGCCACAGAAAGATTTATTCTGTACAATGCGAACAGTTCAGGTACATACTGCGATATGTAGCTAGTGTGCTTTGACCCAAGATCACTCTTTCAACTGTGTTCTAAAGAGTAGTACCAGAGGCTAATCCATGACAACCCCAATGGAAGATCTGAATGCTCCAGGGAAATAATTAATTAGACTCTATACCATAAATTAACAAGGAAATCTCTAAAGGGAGCCAAAGCTGGATTTTTTTTTAAAAAGAAAGGCATAGATCTGGGAATGGATATTGGACTCATATTGAATTCTAGCTCCAATTTTTTTTGGTTTTTTTTGGCATCACTGCCCTCTGGTGGTGGGAGTAGGAGGTCCAGCCTTTGCTCTTGTGGAGCTGGAATTGAACGTCCATCCCAATGGGCCGCAGTCCCGTGCACAACCACTACGCCACCGGGGCTCAGCCCACCTAGCTCCAATTTAAGAACAATTAGTTCTTACATTACGACCTTACTTGATACTTGCCCTCATGAAGAAAATACAGAAGATCTGGTGCTATAGCAAAGTGTGGTGAAGAAATTAGATGGTGCCCGGCTATCAGATAAAATAGTGTCTGGGGTCTTAAAGGCTTGTTTCCAAACAAGCAGTCATCTATCTGAGTTGTCAACTAAGCCCACATGTTCCAACATCAGTGACAAAAAGATTGGAAATCATATAAATCAAAGCCAAAGGAGAGAATAGTATCAGAGACCAAATTGTGAGATTCCGGTTTGCAGAAGGCTATGGTGGCAGTTCACGCTACATTTGTGAGATCTATACAGGAAATAAGCCTCAATGATTTCCCTCTATACATAATGGAAGGTTGGGAATAAACTGGTCACAAAACATACTACATTGAACAGATGACTCTAGGAGATCAAAATGATAAACCTGACTCCAATGGTTAGATTCTTGTTAGTTGATCCCTCCCATACACATTGGGCCTGATATGGTTTTCAACATTTCATGTTGAGTGTGTTTTCTTGATATTGGGGTTGAACTCTGATGTATTTGCTCACGTGCACATGTGTGCAGCTTCATGGCGCCATTCAATAGTTTTGATGTATTTTGTCACTGGGAGTAGCTCTCTTGAATCCTTGCTCTATGTTTTTTTGGTTTTCAGCATATGAAACCCACGAATGATGAACTTATAGAGACGGGAAGTAGACTAGGGGTTTCTGGGAGCTATAGTTGTGGAGAGTGGGGGTGGGGAGGTGGTAAAGGGAAAATGATATCAAAGAGTTCAGGAAAAAAGAGAATGTTCTGAAATTGATTTGGATAGTCTTACTTGATGTAATGAACTATGGAATGATAAGGTATCTGCATTATCTCCCAATAAAAAAGTTGTGCTGGCATTACCACAATCAATTTTATTAGAACATTTTCTTCAATCTCAGAACTGTTCTATTAGCTCCCCATTACCTCCAAACCTCCCCTACCATCACTCTAGTCTAGTTAGACAACAATATAGTTACTATCTATATAGTTTCACCTATTTTGGACTTCATATAAAGAGTGTCATACAATAAAACAACAATGACAACAAAACAAAACAGAGAAAAACCCTAATCCAAGAATAACGCAGAAGATAATAGAAAACAAGAATAAAAGAAGGGTTGGGCTGAACCCTGGTGGCGTAGTGGTTGTGTGCAGGACTGCAACCCACTGGGTTGGAGGTTCAAATCCAGCAGCAGCTCTCCAGGAGCAAGGCTGAGCCTCCTACTCCAACCACCAGAGTGCAGTGATGCCCCCCAAAAAAGAAGGGTCAAAAGAGAAATCATAGAGGGGCTGAGCCCCGGTGGTGTAGTGGTTGTGCGCGGGACTGCAGCCCACTGGGTTGGAGGTTGAAATCCAGCAGCAAGGCTGGGCCTCCTACTCCCACCACCAAAGGGCAGTGATGCTCCAAAACCAAGAGAAAAAAAGAAAGAAAGAAAGAAAAGAGAAAGCATAATAATATGTTAAATTTAAACCTAACTATACCTGCACTCTGTCAGAGGGAAGACTAGTCACTTCCCTAGTCAGTCTGAGGAAATTCAATGGAAGCTTAAACCATGTGTGAAATTTTGAATTTCAACTTTCACTGCCACTAACCTTGTGCAAAGAACTGCTCAGAATTTAAGTTCCAATACTGTTCCCTCCTCTGAGCTTGGATTTTACGGTTTACAAACTTTAAATGGTTGTGTTCCTTCCATGTGGATTTAATTCACACCTCACTTAGATAGCTGCTTGTTTGTTTTCTTTAGCTGCTTGTTTTAAGACAAGCCTTTAAGGCCTCGGATGCCATTCTTTTTGACAGGTAGGCACAATCTGACTTTTCACACACTTGACTGTGGCACCCGTATTTTCAGTGACCACCTTATAAGGGCAAATACTGAGGAAGGCAGCATTGTAAGAACGAAGTTTTATTCGATTTGGGCTTATAATTAAGTGTGAACTCAAAGTTCGTGCACATATCTAAAGTTTACATTTATTCCTGGTCTACTTCCAGGGCAGCAGTATCAGCTTGTTGAGGAATAATTTAAGTAGCGCCCATAGGACATTTAAGTAATTCTAGTAGTACCATTAATCTAGCCAATGGTATAGAATTCACACAATTGAGAAAAGGAACAGATATATGTATAGAATAGTGTTTTAGAATGAATTATATGGATGATCATTTAGACAGGGTAAATCCTTACACTGTTAAAAAAAGCAATGAGTGTGCTGAGCCCTGGTGATGCAGTGCTTGTGTGCGGGACTGCGGCCCACAGGGTTGATGGTTCAAATCCAGCAACAGCTCTCCAGGACCAAGACTGGGCTTCCTACTCCCACCAGGGCAGTGATACAGAGATGGGTGAGGTCGCATGTGTGTGTGTGTGTGGGGGGGGGGGAGGCCTGATTTGTGGCAAATGAGGAACTTGTTAAAATAGAAAGAAAGGAAGGAAGGAAAGAAGAAAGAAAGAGAAAGAAAGAAAGCAATGAGTTTAGACACATGGCAAAAATTTCCATAACGCTCCAATGCCTGCAGGTCCAAAACATGTCACACAGAGCAAAGAAAGAAAGCGTCAATCTGGCAAGTATGTAGTAGGAACTCCAATGAGGCCCATTATTGGACAACTTCAAAATCAGGATACTTGAAGCAAAGTCCACATAAAGCAAAATCCATGACCTTGAGATAGCCATCAACTGAGATTAGTTCTGTGATGAACAGTTAGCCACTTGCTTCCTTGTATGGAAAGGAAAATCAGGTTGAACCAGTTTTTCAGGATATGAGTAAATTAATGCATTATTGTGTTGATTCTGTTCTTGGTGCAATATCCCACGGTGGCCCTCCCTGACCCCCCACATTGAAACAACACTGTGATCACACTGACGTCTTCACTTGGATCTTATTTTGTGCAAAGGAAGCACTTTCTACTCAAGGAAAGGGCAGCGCCTGTGCCTTTTTTCCTCCATCCCTTTAGATGTGCCTTTCTTTGAAGGCGACTGACCATGACCATGACCATAATCTAAAGTGATCAGATTTTAAGTGGGACATCATTGACTGGGGTGGGGATGGGGGGTGCTGGTGGTTTCTTGATGCGGCGGCTCTCAAGAGCAGCGCTGGGTAGCTCCCACGACCACCAGAGGGCAGTGATGTCCCCCCCCAAAAAAACAAAAACAAACGAACAAAAAATGTTCCTAGAATGCAAAAATAGTACTGTAATATATTTATTTAATTTTAAAAAGCAGTGGGATGCAGGACAAATTGTTAAAAAGTGGGACATCTGATCATCTTACCATAATCATGATTCCAAACAAAAACAAAAAATCCAAACTTACTGCCACCGAGTCTTGGTTTGACTAATCTGAAACAATAAAGTTGATCATTTTAAGCCAGGAGAATAGGAAGGTTTGCTAAACAGTAACTAGACTGAAACTTATTCTTTGGAGGCGCAAGAAAAGAAGGAACAGGTGCCACTGTACTGTCACCGCCCAAAGGATGCTGACTGTGTGCCACCAGAGCAGGCAGCAGACCTGATTACAAGACCATGACTGTGCCACTCCAGACCTCCTCAACCTCTACTGGTCCAATGCCTTTCCTAATACATGAAAAATGCCCTCCATCCTCTGTGTGGGGAGACCATTCTTAGGACTGGATCCATTCTGTCTCCTTGAAGAGCATATTCAGTAAAACTCTCGCTCTTTCCCCAGCATCTGTTTTATGAATTGGCTTAGTGGGAGCATGCCGACCAAAGAAAGCACCTAAGTTGTGTGAACACAACTGCTCTCAGCGAAAGAAGGAACCCTGGTGGTGTGTGGTTTCAGCGTTGTACTGCTAACCATCAAGTTGAGAGGTCAAACTCACCAATCAGTCTATGGGAGAAAGATGAGGTTGTCCACGCCCGCAAAGACTGTGAAAGCTTAAGGAGCAGATCCATTCTGTCCAATGTGAGTCAGAATCAAAGCGGAATCGACCTGTTGGTGGTGAGCTTGGGTTTTTGAACTTGGGCAACTAAAGGTTTCACTATTTCTTCTGGAATGTGTCTTAACTGCCATCTGCCTTTTCAATGCCACTTTAGTTCAGCCCTGTGTTAGTCCGGGTAGACTAGAGGAACAAATTTATAGACATGCATATGGATATAAGGAAATGGATTATAAACAAAAGGAATGGAACACTTAGAAAGCATCCCAACCCAGTCCAGTTCAAAGTCTTAAGTCTGATATTAGCCCATATGTCCGATACTAGTCTATAAAGTCTCCTTCCAACTCACGAAGTCACAGGCCAGTGGGTGCAGAGTCCTGGCGCTGGCAGGGGTCTCCCCATGGCTCCTCACTTCCAGGGCTCGGGGTCCATCAACAGCATCCAGTGGTGGCAGAAGCAACTCATCGCTGCCAGGGGTCTCCATGTGGCCTCTCCAGCTTCAGAGGTCTGGCTCCATCAGGGCAAAGCCATGTGGCTTCTCCTCCGGCTCCTCAGATGCTGCCATCTTGTCTTGTTCATGATTCATCGTCTCTGAGACTAACTCCCAACAACTGGAGAGATAGCTTCTCATCTTCAGGGGGGAAATATCACAAGATTTCCCAGAAGTCTCAGGAGAAAGCCATGCCCACATGGAGGCCTCATTGGTGACTCAATGGCTATCTCCAGACTAACAGGCTAGACTCCACCCCTACATCTCAATCATGAAATTAACATAAGCACATGACCACCACAAGCCCTCTCTGCTTTGTCCAGTTGGTTCTGACATATAACAGCCCTACGTACAGCAGAATGAGACCCCGTCTCATCCAGCGCCATCCTCCCTGTGGCTGTTATGTTTCAGTCACTGTGTCCATCCATCATGTCCAGGGCCTTCCTCTTTTGTGCTGCCCTCTACTTTACCAAGCAGGATGCTCTCCTCCAGGGATTGTCTCTCCTGACAAGATGACCGAGTTTGAATCTGAGATACTGAGAATTGTCTTCCCATGGCAAATCCTCATGCTCACAGATACCACCCAAGTATTTTTAAGCTGCTCTTTGGGCTGGGACCCTAGGCTTGGAGATCACTGCTAACAGGTCTTCTCTGGCATTGAAGACCTCTCAATACAGCTTTCCTTCCCCCCCCCACCCCCAATACAACCAATGTTCCATTCAGGCTCATCTTGACACCAGCCTAGTGTCTATTCCTGTTAAAACTGAAGCATGGGTGCCCACCTCACCCCCAGCAGAACTGCCCCTTTGGGCTTCCAAGCCTGTCCATCTGTACAGGTGCAGAAAGTCTCCTCTTTGTCCCCCATGGGATGCGCACTTAAACAGAGTAAAGACACTGTTTAAGAAAACAATGAGGATTAGACACATGGCAAGAAATGTCAGTGGCTGGAGGTCTTGAACCTTGAACTGCTGACCGGGGGTTAGCCGTCCAAAGCGAAACCCACTCCACCACAAGGGCTCTTTGGAGTTTGAGCAGTGCCTCCAATTTCCCTCTGTCTGGAGCCGGCTTGCCTTTCATGAGCCACCCATGTGTCATCTCGTCAAGGGAGACCTGTGCAGGGGATTGAGCGTCATCGAGCCATGGGTCTAAAGCCTACTTCAATTCCTTAGGCCTTGGTTGCTTTACCTGTAAAACAGGTGGACGACTTTTGTCCGCGTGGGCAGTTGCCAAGGAACCCCGGTCGTTGTGGCTTATGTGCGGAGCTACACGGTCAGCCGTTCAAACCCTCCAGGTGCTCCACAGCAGAAAGATGAGACATTCTGCTCCTGTCAAGATTTACAGTCTTGGAAACCTGGCAAGGCAGTTCTACCCTCTCCCACGGGGTCTCTGTGAGCCAGAACGGGCACAGTGACAGTGAGGTGCAATTTCCCAAGGATTCAATGAGAAAGTGCTGGAAGTGTAAGATGTGACTAGAAACAGAATGCTGAATGAGCAGTAACTGTAGCTAAAGGTCACCGTACTCACTCCATCTGTTTGAGGAGTAGATAGTCTTTCACGCTGAGCAAGGAAGTCAACCTATGTAAAGAAGGACAGAAGGAAGGCTCCCTAACAACCTTCCTGCACAACCTGGCTTACTGAAAGCGAAGAAGACTCGAAACACTAACTGACGAATGACGAAGAATCAAGACGAAAGCCTTCCAAATGGATTACGACTCAACATAAAGTAAAATTCCTTACAAATGGACTAATAAGCAATAGCACGATATATATCACGATATAGAAAAGATTGAAGGTGTTAAGGATGTCACTTTACTCAGATCCCCAATCAATGCCATGGAAGCTGCGGTCAAGAAATAAAATGATGCATTGCTTGGTGAAATTGGCTGCCTTTTCTCTCTTTAAACATTAAAAAGCAAAGATGTCATTCAGAAGGCTAAGGTGCATCTGAACTAAGTGACAGTATCCCCAACTGTCTCTTCTACGAATGAGAGCTGCTCACTGACTCAGGAAGATTGGAGAAGACCCGATGCATCTGACTTATGGTGTTAGTGCAGACTGGCAAATGTGCCTGAAGAACAAACCAGGCTGCTTCGGAAGTACTTCCAGAAGCTCCGTAGCAGCAAAGATGGCAAGGCTTAGTCTCTGGGCATGTGATCGGCAGAGACCAATCCATGCGTGGTAAAGCAGAGGGTCAGTGGAAAAAGAGGCAGATCCTCACGGGGACGGATTGACTCGGTGGCTGCCACAATGAGCTCAAACGCGACAGGTGGGAGGATGGCCCGGCCCGGCAGTGTTTTTGTTCTGTTGCAAGTGGGGTAGTTGTGCTTCAGAACTGGCAGGGTGGCACCCAACCTCAACAAGGCAGCCATGCTGGCAGGGCACTGAACTCTCCTGCTAACCCAAAGGCCAGGGGCCAAGCACAACAGCCGCTCCCTGGGAAAATGCTGCGGGGCAGTCCGGCTCTGTAAAGAGAGAGGAATCTGAAAGCCTAAGGGGCAGTCGCCCTTTGCCTGAGGGAGTGTTATGAATCAAGAACCACTCAAGGACAACAGAATGTTTCCCTCTGTGGCCATTGTTGGTCATTTTCGGTGGATAGCTGCAGGCACACCCTGCTCATTTCTTTAACAAATGCTCTCATTTCCTGGAGGGAGAAGTCAGGTCTTTGGAGTAGCTCTGGTGATTGGTAATTGGGTCCCGAGCTATGCATCACAGTTTTCTGACTCAGGGAAGAGGGGAAGGGGGAGTGCTGGGAGAAAGGCACAAGAATCAAGCAGGGATCTCAGGCTCAGGAGAAGGCAACACCTCCCCGCTCCCAGCCAGCAAGGACTTCCCACGCACTCCATACACGTCTCATATTGCTATTTGCAAGTATTTTTGTCCTGAAGACTGAGTATGATGTGCACTTTAACTGACAGTACAAGGACAAACTAGCATTTGTTTACAAGTCCCCTTTCCCTGGGAGAGGCAGTGGTTAATTTTTTCCCCTCTAAAATGGTCTTGTAAAGATTTTCTATTTTGTTGCCCTTTTTGAAAACACAGAGCAAAACTCACTCCCGCTCAACAGATTCTATGTGTGCCCATTAGTGACACCGATGGCCTTCCTCTGGTTGTCGATCATTCTTACCCTCTTTCCCCCAGCTGATCCTACCCCTTCAGCACAAATCGACTGCCCCACGGAGATTCCAATCCAATCTTTCAAGTCACTGTTGCCATTTTGACTCTATGTAAAAAATCAAATTGCCACGGAGTCAATTCTGACTGATAGAGACCCCACTGACAGGTCAGAGCTGGCTTTGTGGGTTTCCTAGATGGTAATTGTTTACAGGGCTAGAAGACCTTGTCTTTCTCTTGGGGAGAGGTTGGGCGGTTTTGAACTCCTGACCCTGTGGTTAGCAGCCCAACTCGTAACCATGATGCCAACAACTGCTCCAGAGGAGAAAAACGAGGCTTTCAACTCCTGTAGAGTTGACCTAGGGAAGTCACGGGGGGGGGGGGGGGGGCGGGGGGGGAGTTCGACCCTCTCCTGTAGGGTTCTGATGAGTCAGCACAGTCTTCAGGGCAGTGCCTTGGCAGGTTATGCCTTGGATGACAGCCTGCAAGCGCTTAAAGCCCGAGGCACAACACGGTCTAAGCAGGAGAACAGAAGCATGAAACATGTTCTTAGGCCAATTCCGTCGGATGTTCCGTGAAGTCCTAACCCTTGATCTCCAAACCAAGTCATCAAATCCCAAGGATTTGGGTTTGTACTTCAGCGGTGCTCTCCCTATTGCCGTTCGCATACCCATCGCCGTGCAACCTGACCCTTAGTTGATGTGATTTCCCGTCACCATCAGCTTTGCCAACCTTTTCATTCCTGGGAAACTTTCATAAAATATACTCTCTCTGAATTGGCCTGCTCCCATCTTTTTTTTATTCCAGTGAGATCATACAGGATGTGTCCTCTGTGGCAGACTTATTTCACTCGGGCAAAGTCTTCTCGCTCCAACCAGATTGTCGCTTCTCTCATTCTTCCATTCCCCTCCTGGCTGAGTGGTCTGAATGCATGTAGGTCCACTGGGTGCGTGGACTGCATTCAGTTTATCCACGCTTCTCTGCAGGAGTCTTTAGGTCGTTTCCGCCTTTGGGCTCCTGAAATGATTTGACATCATATTCCACAGTCTACACTTTGCTTTGCTACCAGTTGGTGATAAATTCACTTATCAGCACAGTGCCGATTCAGTAGCTACGCACCAAAAGAACAACGCTCTCCTAAAACAGGTGTGAAAACCAGCTGATAGTGACAATGTCTCCTTTGGCGTATTCACACACATGTGAACAAACAGAGAGGTGAGGCCAAGAGACTCTCCCATCGGTTTTGCCATCTGGAGTGGAAAAACAGCTCTTTATCAGAAGTGCCCTGTGCCCCGCCAGTCTCGATGTGACAGAGCACAGGCTGAGTGCCAGGTGAGCCCAGCAGAGGGTCTCAGCCACAACCAACCGCTCCTGGAGAAAGCGGGCGACTCCAGAGGGTCCTGAGAGGCCCAGCTGCGCAGGCTGGGGCTAGTCGACCTCGTTATTTTCCTTCTTTGCACTCAAGTGCAAAACCACCTTAAACCTCGCCTCCCCCATGCTTCCACTTGCTCTTGCCTCGGCAGTCAGGCATCACGTCAGTCACAGCAGACGCAGACCGGGGGGAGGCATGCAGCAGGGAAATCCAACCTACCAGGTAAAATCCTTCCAATGAGAGCGTCTAGTAGCCAAAAGGATTCCTCTTCATTCTTTGTTATGAGAAGCAGATAGCCTGCTATAAAGTTCATCCCCTGAAATTGGAAAAGGGAGAGAAGGAGCGTCACATGGAGTCTTAAACCGCCTCAGGATCTGCTGGTTCACAAAAGCAACAGCCACGGAGACCACAGCTCTGAAGTGGCTCCTGATTCACGCCACCTGTGCTTCGCGGAGAGCGGGCCCTGAGGCAGGCTTCCGCGGTGGTCCATCCTGGCCCCCGTTGACTACCTCATCTTTCTCCTATGGAGTGGCTGGCGGGTTCAAACCGGCAACGCTTAACCCACTGCACCACCAGGACCCCCTCGGCTGCTATTCAGTTCCAACTTCTTTTATGCCATTCCAAAAAACTTGCATGTTCTAGGATATTTTTTAAAATCATTTTGTTGGTGGCTCATACATCGTTTTTCACAATACATAAACGCATATATTGTGCAGCGCATCTTCACATGCCTGCTGCCGTCATCATTCTCCACACATCCACTTGAGCCCTTGACATCAGCTTCTCATCTTTTCCCCTCCATCCTTGCTCCCCCCTCCCCCACCAACCCTCAATATCTTATAAATTATTGCTTAGTCATATCTTACACTGCCCGATGTCTCCCCTCTCCCTCTCCTCCAATGTCTGTCCTCCTGATAGGAGGTTATGTGTAGATCCTTGTAGTTGGCTCCCCCTCTCTACCCCACCTTCCCTACACCCATTCAGTAGCTCCACTCTTACTACTGGCCCCAAGGGGTTCATGTGTCCTGGGTTCCCCGTATTTCCATTCCCCATCTCTGCCAGTGTACCTCCTCCAGTCCAGCTGGATTTGTAAGGTAGAATTGGGACCATGATAGTTGGGGGAAGGAAGCCTTCATGAACTAAAGGAAAGTTGTGTGCTTCATCGCTGCCTCACTGCACCTTGACTGGCCTGTGTCTAGGAGAATTTTTTTGTAATCAAAATTAGTATTTTTTTAGAGATACGAAGGACCTGCCTTTTAGCAATGTTCTTAAGCCTGCACAAAAAACGAAGAAAAACATATCACGGGCCCTCTGGTGAATCCTGCTTCAGGAAACCCACGCCAAGGCCCTTCTCATTCACCACTCATAACCTGGTTCCTGACAAACCCAAACCTGCTGCCAGTGAGTCCGGGTCCAGCTTAGCCAGACACCCCGGGGCAAGGTCGAACGGCCCCTGTGGGTTCCTGAGACTGTCACTCTGCAGAAGCAGGAGGCCCCGGCTTTCTCCCACGGAGCGAGGGCCTGGTGGTTTCGAATCTCTGACCCTGTGGTTAAGCAGCTCAGCTCCATCCACTGTGCCACAGATAGATCTGAATAGGATACAAGTATCCACTAGGAGGTAAGCTAGCCCGACATTCCTTAATAAAAACTGTAAACATTGGGAGGGTTTTGAGATGGGGAGTTTGCTCCCTTGCCCCGCCTTCATTTGCCTGTATTCTCCACAGCAGTTATTTGTTTCTCTAGTCATGTTGTTGTGAGGTGCTGCTGAGTCAGTTCCTATCACACTACCATAAACAAAAGGAAACACTGCCGAGGCCTGTGTAGGCCCCGGGCAATAAAGGATATGACCCCCCTCCCCCAAGCTTTTATCAACCAACGAGATGAAATGACACAGTAGCAATGTAGGAGACTGAGCTGCAGAAGATAAATATTCCTACACACTGCTGGCAATGCTATAAATGATTCCAATCTGGAAGTCAATGTGGTAATGTTTATCAAGTGCTAAAGCACTCGCACATGTATGTACACACACACACACAGATAGGCATATTCAAGCGAACAAAAGCCAGCAGCGGGCAGGAATTGTGCTAATGTGTTAAAAAGATGTGGGTTTTAAAATAAACAGATAGATAGATAAAGAGAAATGAAAAGTGTCAGATATCGAGATGCTTGATAAGTTAGCAAGGGTGGAGTAGGTGTGTATATCAACAATTTTAAAAAGCTGCTTCCAGAACCCAGTACAGCAGGAGGTGACATCATCTGAACATGGCTTCTAGGCCATTCTGCCTTCCCAAGTCCTGTTCTTCATCACTCCGATTCATAAACTTTCTAACTCAGAATCTCTCTCTCTTTTTTCTTTTTTTTTTAATGGCTTTCAAAATTTCCCAGTGATGAGAGAGGTGAAACATCTCTTTGATAACATCTTTCTCATCACCGAATAACAAATGAAGAGCTAAAAATGTGAGGACAGAAATCCCATCTGAGAAGCCATCCTAGCTTCCTCTCTCTACAGACACTGTCTGCATGGAACAAAATCATGTCAAACTCTGACTTCGTGAATTATTTAGGCTTGGCAATGAGCAGTCTCATTCCCATGTCCTTACTACTGGTTCTTTTTCCATCATGATTTGCAATGCTCCCTGACTGCACCTTCCTTCCTTTGATCCTTCTGCTCAAATCGAGTCGTGACAAGTACTCTTCGAGCAGGATCTCAAGTGGCCAAAGAGACACAAATTTTAGACAAAGTTTATTCAATTCTTTTTTTAGTGGACCAACCACTTTTGGGCCCCAGGCTTTTGTAAGAAGTCTCTGGCACCGTCCCTAAGAGAAGAACTTTAGGTTTAAGCCACCCACCCCCATGGCTGGCTTTCACTCACTGTCCCCTTACAAAATTGTTACCCAGCCTGGCCGCCTCTCAGAGCCTGGGAAGCAGAAGAGGCAGCTTCCCATAGCCTGGTACTCACAACCATGGAGGCAGGTCATCATCTGTGGCTTTTGTTCTGGATAGAAAGAGCGCTCTCCTAAACACATTCAATTCGGTAAGTTCCTTCTGCAACCCAAAGTCCTATCCAGAATTCCTCAAGCCTGTGTTGGCAAAACAACAGCCTCCAGGTTCACAGGTGACACACCCTCCCCACTTCTGCTAACCAGGAGCAGTCTCAAGCAGAAGAGTCCCAGCATTCAATCACACACACACACACACACACACACACACACACACCTGAAAGAGAATCAGTAGGTCCTCTCGCACCCCTAGTCAGGGGCTCTTTGGTTATCTCCGTTATGTAGAAAAGTAGCCCCTTGAAAGCTCTCCAACTGTGACCATTTCCTAAACTAACAAGACATGCTTTCCTCCAACCACACCTACCACGTTAGACAGTCCATCAAAACAAGATGGGACTACATCAATAGGCAATGCAGCATGCTGTGCCCCTTCTCTCTCTCTCTCTCTCTCTCTCTGTTTTTTTGGGCATCACTGCTCTCTGGTGGTGGGAGCAGGAGGCCCAGCCTTGCTGTTGGATTTGAACCTCCAACCCAGTGGGCCACAGTGCTGCTCCCAACCACTACACCACCGGGGCTCAGCCTGCCCCTTCTCTTTAACACCCTGGAAGATCCGACAGCCCTAACGTAACTTCAAAGGACACGGTCACCCCACCACACACTCCTTAAGTGGCACGAAGGTAATTCGGGTTCTGAGGACCCCTGTATTCAAATGAACACTGGACTCACTCCATTTACTGCCCATTGCCCAGCGTTCCACCCTCCTTCCATCTAACTACCACCTTACCACACAAACTGCCAACCAGTCAACTCTGACACACAGCACCCACACAGGGCAGGGCAGCACTGTCCCTGTGGGTCTCTGAGACGGCAACCCTTTGGAGGAGTAGAAGCCTCGTCTTTCTCCAGCAGAGCAGCTGCTGCTTTTGAACTGCTGACCTTCAGGTGTGCAGCCTAAAAGGTAATCCACTACACCACCAGTGCTCCATGAACACCAAAAAGCCATCATTAAGTAGCCATTATACAGCTTTTGTGGCTGGAATATACTTAAGGCCACAATGTTTTGCTGTTGTTTTAAAGACATTGTGACTTGGGTAGTTTGTAAACGGGGTTGATAAAGAATATACTTAACTCGTGCCAAGACACACCATGACTGTTGTAAATGCATGGGGGGTGGGTCGGTTGTCATTTCTTCTCATCTGTCTCCCGGTGGAGTGTCAGTTAAGAGGCTTACCCTATGCTTACCTGGCAATACCCCACACCTTGGTTGTGATGCCCATATGCCAACAGCACATTGTACAGGGTCTTCTGTAAACAGGGATCGGCAGTTTTTCGGAATTTTACATTGTCAGGAAAGGTCCTGTTCATATCTAGAGGAAAAGAAGGATTCAAAAGATAGAAATCATGGATTTGTCTAATACAACTGTCCCTTAGGGAGACGACGGACCTCACGTGGCAATGCTGGGATTCCCATCTGGGATTTAAAGAATAGTTTTCAATCCTGAATCAGTTGCTGGCCTTGAAAAAAAAGAGGACAGAACCCTTTTCCCATAAAAACCTGACTTAACTGGTTTAGATCTAAATTGAAATATATATAAAAATTTAACAGCTTTATTGGCATATAATCCCCATACAAGTTAATGGTTTAAAGATTTTAAAGAGTTGTGTAGTCATCATCACAATCTATTTCAGAACACTTTCTTCTTTCTTCTACTCATTACTAGCTCTCATTTCTACCAAACCTTCTGGCCATAACCCTGAGGAACTATTAATAAAGTTACTGATACATACAATAAAATGAACCAGAAAATAGCCTCACTCAAAAAGAATGGGGGAAAGTAACCAAGTCCCCAAGGAATCCTGAAACTAGACTTCTGACTCAGGGGACAGGGCTTGGTACCTCATCAGCCTTGATTGGAAAATATACGTAGGGCTCAGCAGACAAACCTGGAACTATCTTTTTTGGGGTTGTTGTTCTGTTTTGTTTTTGCTTTGCCCTATGTCTATTTATTTAAGATTGGCAGCAGAAATAATCCCATGGAGAACACAAGGGGACCAGCAGTTCCAGGGGGACATGGGAGAGGAGGGGGCGATGAGGGGGAGCAGGGAGGCAACAAACTCAGGGATAAGGTAACAACAAGAGATCTAAAATCGATGGGGAGGAGGGTGTAGAAGGCCTGGTGGGATTTGATCAAGGGCAATGTGTCCGAGAGGAATTATTGAAAGCTAAATGGAGAGTGAGCATGATAGTGGAATAGGAGAAAGGTGGAAGGAAATAGAGGAAAGAAATAGGAGGCAATAGCTATTTATTGAGGGATGGCGAAAGGCCTGCATGTATGTAAATATACTATAGTGAAAGAGATAGAGGCCAATGTACATATATTTATATGTTAAGCATCAAGATAGTAGATGAACTTTGGACCTCTACTCAAGGCCTCCCTTAACATAAGAACACTTTGCTCCAATAAGCTGGCACTCTTTGATGCTCACTTTCCCAACACAATCGCAGAACACAAAAAATGGGTACATGAATAAATGTGGTAAAGAGGGCAATGGTGCCCCCAGCTTTTAAAAGATAAAGCACCTGGGGTATTAAAGACTCGAAGTTAAACAAGCGAACATTTGCAGGGAGACAAATAAGCCCATGTGGAGGAAGCACACCAGCCTGTGTGATCATGAGGTATTGATGGGATCAGGCGACAATTACATCAGTGTGAACAAGAAGGCTTGGAGTGGAGATCCAAAGCCCATCTGCAGACAACTGGACAGCCCCTCACAGAAGGGTTAAAAGGAAGGGGCAATTCGACCAAGGCACCGATGAAACGCACATCATTCCTCTAGTTCCTGAATGCTTCCTTCCCGCCACTAACATGATCCAGGTCTACCTTACAAATCTAGCTAGATTGGAGAACACACATTGGTACAGATGAGAATATGGAGTGCAGGACAGACAAACCCCCTCAGGAACAGTAATTGGAGTAGTGATAACATGAAGGCAGGGGGATAGTCTGGAAGGGGAAGAGGGACAAAAGGGTAACCCATCACAAGGCTGAATATATACCCCCCCCACCCCCCAGGGACAAATAACAGAAATGTGGGAGAAGGGAGACAATGGACAGAGTGAGATATGAAATAATAATAACAATATATATTTGATCAAGGATTCATGAGAGTTGGGGAACGAGGCGGGAAGAAGAGGAGCTGATACCAAGGGCTCAAGTAGAAAATATTTTGGAAATGATGATGGCAACATAAATACAAATACGCTTGATACAACTGATGTATGGAATGTTATAAGAGCTTTCAGAGAACCCAGTAAAATGATCTTTATTCAAAAAGAATGGAGGAAAATAATAAAAACTAGAACAAATCTAAAACGGGCCAAAAGGGAGAACAGATGATAAGGTGTTCGATTTTAGATGAATTCTAGCTGGCTAAGTCCACTTTTGAGTTAGAATCTTTGAAAAGCATCCTCCTCGTTGCTGTGTCGGTCAGGTTGCGGATCACTAATGGATATCAGGACCCGAAGCTTTCCCGGAATCTCTCTGAAACCATGGGCTGTGCCCCCAGAACAGTGAGGCTGCTCTTGTGTGGATGAAGATCACCCCAGGGAAGGGGCCAGGTAAGTTTGTCACATGGACCACGTTGGTCTCAGAGGAAACCAGAAGGGCACTTCTTGGACTTCCAAAGTGCCCGGCTCCCAGCCCTAGCCTGCGGGGACAGAAGCTGAATCTCAAGAGCCCTTTCCCTCCAGATCAGTGATGGCAGATGAGTTCCCCAGAGTTGTGGGGCTTGTGGCTGCCACCACAGGAGTAAGACGCTAAGCCCAGGGACCCCTCCACGGCTCGGTCCCACACCTCTTCCTAGACCTACACCTTTCCTCACTGATGTTCCTGCTTCCCCCTCAACCCGAAGACCCTCTGAGCTATGAAGGAGTCTCAACTCTAGGGTGACGGAAAATATTCCAAAAAGATTTTACATGAATCGTTGGCAATTTCTCACCATGGCAAATGCCCAGAAAAGGAAGCTGTACCAGGGAATCACCAGACCAAACCGAGTGCTGAGGACTCACTGGGCTCCGCACGGCTGACTCTGTGTCTGCAGGAGGGTCTTGCTCCTCTATCCTCTTCCTGCTTGTCCTGCTCTCTGATGTCCTGTCCTTCACCGAGCCTGTCAACAGCATCTCGGATCAAGTGCTGTGAGCTCTGGCCAAGTCATCTGACACCAGGACAACCCAGGTGTTTCCATAGTTCCCCGAGAAACAGCAAGGCTGCACTTCAATTGACCTGAGTTCGTGAATTGTTAAGGTTGATCCATACATGTTAATCTAGGGCTGAGCCCCGGTGGCGTAGTGGTTGTGTGCGGGGCTGCGGTCCACAGGGTTGTCAGTTCAAATCCAGCAGCAGCTCTCCAGGAGCAAGGCTAGGCTTCCTACTCCCACCAGGGCACTGATGTGGGGGTGGGAGTGGGGGTGGGTGGGGAGGGCAGGTCATAGGACGTGGCAGGCAGGCAGGCAGACGCACTAACAATTATTCCTCCCATGCCCCCACCAGATTCTTGTGATCCTACTTGGATTAGATGATTGGAGTTGACTACTCTTTACCCTGTAAGACAATACAGGGTGGGATGGTTTTAATACGACTATATATGTCTATCTATAGATAGCTATTACTTTGAAGACTAAAGTGCGCCCGACCCAAGTCACTGGCTTTCCAATGGCTTCTGATGCACATGAAGTTGGATGTTGGGTAAGGAAGCCTGAAGAAGAGATGCGTTTGATGGGCTGAGCCCCGGTGGCGTAGTGGTTGTGCGCGGGACTGCGGCCCACTGGGACGGAGGTTCAATTCCAGCAATGGGGCTGGGCCTCCTACTCCCACCACCGGAGAGCAGTGATGCCAAAAAAAATAAAAAACAAACAAACAAACAAAGAGATGCGTTTGAATGATGGAGTCAGGAGTATTTGAAGGACCATGCGTGGACTGCCCAGTGAACACACAGATCCCTCTTGGAAGAAGTGCAGCCAGAATTCTCTGTAGAGGCGAGGATGGAGAGACCTTGTCTCACAAACTTTGTATTTGCTGTCCTGAGAGACCAGGAGCAGGACACGATGCTTGGTAAAATAGAGAAGCAGCCAAAAGGAAAACAAAAGAGGAGGGCCTTTGAGCCGAGGGACTGGCCCAGTGGCTGCAACACAGCGCAGACACAGCATCGACTGTGAGGCTGACACAGGACCAGGCCGTGCCTCCCTCTGCTCTCTGCACCTAACGGCAAGATCGTTCTCTCTAGATCTGCAGTTAGATATCGATCGCAGGAGGCTTCCAGAAGTTCGTGGAAAGCATAATGACAAGACAATGGGAAATTTCCCATGAACTCTTCGAGGACTCCTTGCACACATCCAAATAGCGCACACACACAAACCGTGAACTTGCCCTGCAAGGCTGGAAGGTAAAACCATTCCTAGGTCCTCTACACTCTGCCTCCAAAACTTCGCCCCTAGTTTAGCACCAAACGCTGTGTCATTACGCCTGCCTATTGCCAGCTTCCCCACCGACCCCCCTATCTTTATCTATTGAAAAAAGTATCCCCAAAGAGAAACGCTGCAGAATGCCTCCATGCACATTAGGTTCCATTGCATTTTGTACAAAAGGGAACATTCCCCCCTTGGAATTCCAGACAGTTCAAAATATTGAGCAAAACCTGGAAACCTAACCTCCTGCCATCGAGCTGATGCCCACTCATAGAGACCCTATGAGATGGAGGAGAATGGAGCCAGTGTTCCTGAGACGGCAAATCTTCATGGAGCAGACAGCCTCACCTTTCTCCTACAGCACGGCTGGTAGGTTTGCACCACAGACCTTGAGGTGAGCAGCCCAATGCCTGACCCACTGCACCACCAGGACACTTGAGAAACCACCATCACCTGAATAGCTCGTGGGGAAATGAGAACAGGTTTACCAGCTAACACTGGATGATCAGCTGCGCTCATTACTATGTACCTTTTTTTTTTAATAGGAAAAGTTTGTTTTTCAAATGTTTAGATGTCTTTCTATGGGAGCCTTTTTCTCCTTTTAGAGGCAGACAAAACAGCAGTTTTTGGTCTCTATTTATAGAGCTTAAAATGGACCCTTCTGTCTGTGAGACAGAAGCATGTCCTGTCTGCCCCTGTAATATGATTTATCCCCAAGTCCTGAGAACTAAACACAGTTTTAAAAGGCATTTTTCACGTTAACCTCGATGTTCTTGGAGTCCCTGGGGGCACAAAGAATTGACACTCTCAGCGGTTACACAAAAGGCTGGTGGCTTAGGTTTCCCTGGGGCACCTAAGAAGAAAGGCCTGGAGATCCTCTCAGAAAAACCCACCACTGAAAACCCGACACACTCGGTGCTCACTCTGCCAAAGGGTTATCTGGAATCGGAGCCGCTCTGTGGCAGCTTGCGTTTAGCCTCTGTTTAATTTAAACGCCCAGCCCACCTTAAATCTGAGTACTCTTCTCCCAAGCCAGAGGAAGCTTTTGTGGCCGTGCTCAATGATGAACAGCCAGCCTGTGAGCGGTACCGCTTCTGGCGGACAAAGGTCGACAGCGATCTGGCCCAGCTCTCTGAGTGTGTTGGGGAATTGCATCTGCTGTGAGCTTCAAGCCGGGAGGGGGAAGAGACCCCAAGCAGGGCACAGCCAAGCCTACAGCCAGGGCTGAAGGACAGGTCACACTCCATCCAAGGAACACCTCCTCCCTCCCTGGCTCAAGTCAATCAAGCCCGTCAATACCGTAGTACGATGCTGAATGAAATATTTTTACATTTCTATGTGTAGTTCTCACAAGCTGCTGAAATCAGAAAGCCGTTTGTATTTCCTACACATCTAATTGTTCACTTTAGGTTAGATGACAACAATGTTAATACTCTTGAATGCTGAAGAGCCAGCCACCCTCCGACTGCACGATGGCCGAGAATGATGGAGGATAAAGGAATCAGACCAGCAGCCTCAGAAAATGACTGGAGTTCGATACCCATAAAGTTGATTTCAAACAGAGAAGCCGCCTATGTGGCTGTATCTTTAAATCTGCACGGGCTAACGTGAGGCAGAAACCCCTTACGCTGACCATCTTGCTGGACTACCCTGGCTTATGGAGTCCCTGGGCAGTACAAATGGTTCACATGGTCAGCTGCTGGCAGAAAGGTTGCAGGTTTGAATCCACCCCAGAGGTCTCGGAAGAAAGGCCTGGCGGTCTACTCCTGAAGCACGGTCCATGAAAACCCGCAGAGCGCAGTTCAATTCTGACACAGGTGGGGTCACCATGTTACCAGGTGGTGGTGGAAGCAACAGACTCACACCACGCTTCCTGCCATCGAGCTGATTCTGACTCCAGGGGAGCCCGTAGGACAAGGTAGCACTGCCTCTGGGGGTGGGTTTCTGAGACTCTGACCCTACAGAGCTCTTGGGGGGGGGGGGGAGTACTTATTCATTGGACTGTGAGACCTCAAGGACAGCAGTTCAAAACCACTCACCGCTCCGTGGGAGAAAGAAGGGGCTTTCTGCTCCTGTAAAGAGTGACAGTCTTGGAAACCATCGGGGGTAGTTCTCCCCTGTTCTCCCGGGTCACTCTGCGTTGGAACAGACTCGGTGGCAGTGAGTGAGTAGAAGGCGTCCTCTTTCCCCCTTGGAGTGGCTGTGATTTCAAACTGCTGACCCTGCGGTTAGAAGCCTAACCACTCTGCCACCAGGCCTCCGAGGGGAAGCAACGGACAACTCACGGCCATGGAGGGGACACTGGGTCACAGCGACCCTGGGGTAGAACCAGCCTTGTGAGGTTCTGAGACTGCAACTGTTTATGGCAGTAGAAAATCCCATCTTTTCCCAAACAGTTGCTGGCGCTTTGGAGCTGCCACAGCCCACCCCGTAACCACTGAGCCGTGGAAGTAACAGCCACTGGTTAATGTGATTGCATACTTGACTGGTTCTTTTTTTTTTTTTTAATTTCGTAAGCATTTCTCCATGAAGAAGTCTGGTGTTCTTAATGTCATTGTTCTGGGCTGAGCCCCGGTGATGTAGTGGTTGTGTGCGGGACTGCAACCCACTGGGTTGGCAGTTCAAATCCAGCGGCAGCTCTCCAGAAGCAAGGCTGGGCCTCCTACTCCCACCAGAGGGCAGTGATGCCCTCCCCCCCCAAATATGATCATTGCTTTATTATCTAGCTAGATACTCAAACATTTTCGGGATGAATTACACATAGTACTCTTGCCTCAGGAAGACCCGAGTTCTTTGTTTCCTCTGAGAAAACATAATTCTAAATGAAAACCAGTTGATGTATTTCTAATGACGTAAGTCTCCTTACGACCATCTCAGCTTTAGAATGCAGGTGCAAGCCCAGTCCCTTCCCTGGGCTGCTGTTACCTGACCTGCTTCTCCCCAGGTGCACTGCATGGCCCAGAGGGACAGGTGGCAGTGATACCTGTCCGGATGGCCTCCTCCAGGCTGTCGTTTCGCTCTCCCTGGAGAAGTCGGTGGTAATAGCCAGGATTCTGTTCCATCTGGGCCTGGGCTCCGCTCACCCCCATCCAGACGCGTGCCCGGTGTTCAAGTGGGACCCCTTTCCGGATATAGCGCTTCACTGAAACAGAGAGAAAGCAGGCACTTTAGAAGGATTGCTGAGGATTCAGTGAGGTCCAAAACCCTGGGGGAAAGGCTCTTCAGTCAAAATGGCATCAGTGGTGACGCTTTGAGCTGTCATCATTTCTCTCCCCAAATAAGAGAGATGGAAGATCCAAATCTTTGTACATCATCTCCACCAACTATGAACCGTACTCTTGGTAAAAGTCTACTGACCCCTCTTAGCATCAACCGCAAACTAGACAGACAACAGTAGTCACTAGATGTGTTTACTTCAATGTCAAAGGACTAAGGTGATGTCAGAGGTTACTCCTTGATCCATCCGTTTGTTGTCCCTGCTCCCGAACAACACTTGATCAACGCTGAGGACGTAAAGGGGAGTGAAACTCAGAGTACAGAATCAATCCACTAGTTATTACGCATGGACACCCAGGGTGTGCAATGGGACAGCAAGCGGAGGAGATCAAGGAAGTCCACAGGGAATACCAAAAATAGACTTTGGGACTAGGACGTGGCACCCCACCAGACATGATCAGAAAGCACTCCTAACGGTCAACAAACAGACCTTGAACTAATTAAAGGCCACTTTTGGTGTGTCATTTGTTTTTGTTGTTTTGTTTTGTGACTTTGTTTTGCTCTGTCTTGTTTTTGTTTGTTTGTTTGTTTGTTTGTTTTGGGGAGATCACTGCCCTCTGGTGGTGGGAGTAGGAGGCCCAGCCTTGCTGCTGGATTTGAACCTCCAACCCAGTGGGCCACAACCACTATGCCACCGGGGCTCAGCCGTTCTGTCTTGTAGTGCATATTATTATCTCTGTGGGTTTATTTATATAAAAAAGGCAAGATAAACAAGCTGGAGGAGAAAACAATGGACAGACTGTTCCGGGGGACATGGAAGAGGGGGAGGTGGGGGAAAGGAAGTGGTGTTAGCAAAACGAGGGACAAGGAACAAATGACCTAAAAATTGGTGGCAAAGACGTTGTAAGAGGCCTGGTAGGGCTTGATCAAGGGCAATGTAACCAAGAGGAATTACTGAAACACAAATGGAGGCTGAGCATGAGAGTGGGAGAAAAGGAAAGTAAAAGGAAATAGGGGAAAGAACTAGAAGGTAAAGGACATTTATAAAGGTCTAAATACAGGTATGTACATATGTAAATAAATTTATATACGATGATGCAGAAATAGATCTATGTACATATATTTATAGGTTAAGTATTAAGATATCAGATCAACATGGGGCCTCCATTCAAGTACTCCCTCAATGCAAAGACACTTTGTTCTATAAAACCAGCATTCCGGGCTGAGCCCCAGTGGCGTAGTGGTTGTGCGCGGGACTGCGGCCCACTGGGACGGAGGTTCAATTCCAGCAGTGGGGCTGGGCCTCCTACTCCCACCACCGGAGAGCAGTGAGGCCCCCAAAACCAAAAAAAAAAAAAAAAACCAGCATTCCATGATGTTCATCTTCCTGACAGGATCGCTGAAGAGAAAGGGGGTGCATAAGCAAAAGTGGTGAAGAAAGCTGATGGTGCTTGGCTATCAAAAGATATAGCATCTGGGGTTTTAAAGCACACCAGTCTGTATGATCCTGAGGTGTCAATGGAACCAGGTATCAGGCATCAAAGAACAATAACAAAAAAATTTATCATTGTGAGTGTGGGGCAATGGGGAGTAGAGATCCAAATCTCATCTGTAGGCAACTGGATATCCCCTTACAGAAGAGCCAATGGGGAGGAGACAAGCCAGTCAGAGTGCAGTGTAGCAATGCTGAAACATACAACTTACCTCTAGTTGTTAAATGGTTCCTCCCTCCACTATCATAATCCCAATTCAACCCTAAAAATATGGCTAGATAAGAGGATGTATTCTGGGACAGTTCTGAGCTGGAAATTCAGGGAATCCAGGACAGATGAACTCCTCTGGACCAGTGGTGAGAGTGGCAATACTGGGAGGGTAGCGGGAAGGTCCGGTAGAAAGGGGGAACCAATTACAAGGATGTACATATAACCTCCTCCCCAGGAACAGACAATGGAAAAGTGGGTGGAAGGAGATATTGGACAGTCTAAGACATGACAAAATAATTATGCTATAAATTATCTAGGGTTCATGAGGGAGGGGGAACAGGAAGGGAGAGGAAAATGAGGAGCTGGTACCAAGGGCTCAAGTAGAAAGCAAGTGTTTTGAGAATTAGGATGGCAACAAATGTACAAAAGTGCTCGGCACAATGGATGGATTGTAATACGAGTGGTACAAGTTACTAATGAAATGATTTTTTTAAGTTAGTTTCAGAAACTCATAAGGGCAGTTCTACCCTGTCCTGTATGGTCACCAGGAATCAGAATCGCTTCAATGGTCATGGATTTGTATTTGTTTGCTTGTTTTTTGATATCTGTGAATGCAACCCTGTTTGGACATTGGACTTTTCTTTTCCTGCGCTAACGAGGTCATCCAGGAGTAGGGTACCTCTAACTCTCTGTAAGTGGGTCATTAGGAGCAGCAGAAACACAGGAGTCAGACACACAAGGGGAGACAACCTGTGACAATGGACAGCGGCAAAGGACTTCTGCAGACACCCGCAGTCACCAGACACTGGAAGAGCACAGACCCATTCGACACAGGCGTGGCTCTGCTGTCCATTTTCAGCATCCAGAAAGATGACAAAGTAAAGTTCGGTTCTTTAAAGCCACTTGTTTGATCGTGGTAGCCTTAGGAAACTAAGACACTTCCCGAAAAGAGTTAGGAGCTGAAATCAGAATACTATAAAAGGGAGCTTCAAAATGTTTGTGGAAAAATTCTCTTATCTTGCAGTTCTTTTTTCCCCTCACTCTTTTTTTTGAAGTCCCTGCTGCACTTCCTTCACATTTGAAGGAAAACAGAAGAGGAGGAACCCCTGATGGAAACTGAGCTTTGATGGCTAGAACACACTGAGGAGGGAGAACCCCTGGGTTGAGAAAGGGGGGAGGCTCAAGGAAAACAGACTAGAAGGTTATCTAGCAGACACAGCCCTGGAGGCAAGAGCTGGAAACCAACCTAAAACCAATCCCACTGCCATCCAGGCAATGCTGGTTCATGACGACCCTGCAGGCCAGGGAGGAACTGCCCCTTTTGGGTTTCTGAGAACTGTTTTCAGGAGTAGAAAGCCTCATCTTTCTCCTGTGAGTGGCTGGTGGTTTTGAACTGCTGACCTTGTGGTTAGCAGCACAACTTGTAACCACGATGCAACCAGGACTCTTCCAAGAACTGAAAAAGGGGGTGAAAAACAAGAAAGAAGGGGAAAAAGAGAACACAGTTTTGTCTAAAAATCTGGAGAAGAAATCAAAGTCACACCAAATCTACTGCCAAAGAGTTGATTCTGACTGGGCATGGGCCAGTGTTCCCTGATGACATGGCAACTCTGTCGAGGGAAAAGCCTGAGACGTTATTAATTGCTTAATACTATGGACCTTCAATCCCTTTTGTTATGTATTGCAAATTCTAACCTCTACACCAGTGGTTATAATCTCCTGTTGGAGGAAGTTCTCAGTTACAGGATTACGACGAGATGCATTCTGCATCTCCACATTAATAGAAGTTGTGACTCCAGTCACCATGACATTCGGTTTCCTTGGGTATACAGAAAGACAAAAACCACACCTAGGACCATCAGCACAAGACCCACCAGCGGATCACGTCTGAGAACGCTCTCTGACGTGGCGGAGGTTAAGACCAGATGCACCAAGGGCTGCAGCACAGACACCATGGGACCGAGCAGAGGAGCAGCACCAAGCCAGGACAGAGCTACAGGCAGGCTTCCTGGCCCACAGAGGCAGAAACCAAAGGGTGACATGGCTGAGGGGCTGAGGGCCAGAGAGAGACCTGGCTGCTGGCTGTTCAGGACCAGTGACTGTATCCTTACTGTTTAGTAATCTTGGCTTGAGGTAACCTGTTAATTCCCCTCAGACACAAACAATTTCACTGTCATCAAGGCAGTGTGGGCTGGGTTGCTGCCCCAACAGCTGGAAGCACACTCACATTGGTGAGTGTGGACTGTGCTGGATCAGATGGGTCCACTGCTGTGCAGTTGACACAGTGGGTCAACGGACCAGGGACCATGGGATGCTGGTGGTGGGAGTGGTTCGGGTGGCAGCTTTCAGAGTCGGATTTCACAGACAAGGTCCAGAACCCACAGGGAACTGAAATACCGCGGAAAGGAGGAGCTGGACAGCAGGTGCAGTGGGAATGGCGGGGTTGGCAGGGTCGCGGCTGTGGCTGGACAGCGAGACT
>PVJH01026687.1:0-29729 GCA_004026705.1 Nesogale talazaci
GAAGATGGCAACATGTATACAAACATACTTGATACAAATGATGTATTGAATGTTATAAGAGCTGTAAGAGCCCCCAATAAATTATTGGGGGGGGGGGAAAGAAAAGTGTTAAACAGACAACTTTCTGATAAAAACAAATAAACATTGTTAGAAAATCATAGGAACACTTATTAAGCAATAACTTGAAAATGTGAAGCTCTTGTTTTTCAACCTATCCCCCATCTAGGGCTATCCAATTGTAAAAGTGAATTTTCCACTTTTCTAAGCCTTCTCCAAAGAACTGTGTGCTTTTTGATGAAAACGTGGTGAAAAGAGCAGTTTGGGCATCTGCCAGGGACACAAATTGTGTTCCTTGGAAAGGTCCTTTGAGTTTGGTGAACCGAAAGAAGCCTGAAAGGGGCCAGGTCAGGGTTGTAGGGTGAATGAGGTCAGATTTCCCAACAAAATTTCATGAGATACCCCCTGCAGTTCTGGAAGTATGTGCAGATTCATGGCTGTAATAGGAAAAATAGGCCTTACACCCACTTACTGGGTCTTTTTCTCACCAATGCAACTTATACTTGAAAAAAATAAACTTCTTTATAATAAACCTCTGAGATTGCCCTGTGTCCTTCAAGAAAATCTATAAGATTACCTTATAACGTTTGCCCCCAAAACAATCTCCATAACTTTCTTCTTCTTTCAATAGCATATGATCCACATATCATGCAATTTAATAACTCAGTCATATTGAGGTGAGTTGTGCAATGAGTTTTATAATACAGCGATACTTCTGTTGCTGAACTCAATTCACTTTAAAAGTTTCAGAACGGAGCATATTTTTCCATAAGAAATAATGGGATAACTAATGCCAACATGTGCTTGGCATATAGTGGATGGATATATGGATTGTGATAAGACTTGTATGAGCCCCCGATGAATGATTTTAAAACAAAGAAATAATGGGAAGCCCAACAATTGGTTCTAAGGTCCCCAAATTATCTTTCTTTTTTATTAAGCATTTTTTGGGAGCTGGTACAGATATTATCACAATCCATAATTCAGTTAGGTCAAGCATAATTTTACAATTGCTGCCACCATCAGTTTCAAAATAGTTTCTTCTATAACTTTGGTATCAGCTCCCCTTCAAAATTACTCTCATCAATTCATTTTTTTCCAGGAATTCTACAGCCCTAAGTTGTGGAAACATCCCCTAAAACATCCAAACACCATAGATACATTACATTCAACATCAATAAATAAAGCGATAATATTTTCCAAAAACAATGTGCAAAAAAAGCACCCCCATGAATGTCCTCACAGTCACACGAGCACAAGCCAGTGTGCGTTGGAGCCCCAGGGTTCTCAGACTGATGTACCCGCTCTGTGTGTCCTCATTGGCAGTGGCATCCTCAGTTCCCCGTTCCTTTGGAGCAGAGTCCTATCCGCCCCACCCTAAGTGCTGTTGCCCCACATGTGCTGTCCACGTGGGGGCGGGGGTTTGAGTCTGAGCCAAGGTTACCCCTGTTTTCTTCTTTCTTGTAGTTATTGATGTGAGCTCTCTATCCCTCCTTGCTCCCACCCTCCCCTGCCATTTCCCTAGGTAATATTTAATCTAGCTCCTGACACTACTATAGATTTGTCATACCTGGGTTTCATATGCAGAACAAATATACAAAAACAAATTAAGAAATAAACAAAACCCAACAACAATGGCAAAATAAAACATAGAAACACCTCAATCAAAAAGAAAGCAAAAAATAATAACTGAAACAAACTTATGTGACTAACTTTGCTAGCAGAGGGCATTGAAAAATTGATTATGGCAGATAGAGTGGGGTTAAAGTGTAACCTATAACCTGTAACCTTTCTTTTCACCCATAACTGTCTGGACTGAACTTTCTGCCTTGAAGTGGCCCAGCAGAGTCCCTCAGATGCCAGTGTTCTGAGTAGATTAAGGTGTTTTGTTTTCTGAAAACACACTAATAAGAGTAAGAAAAATACTTCCGAGAGAAAATGTCTGCAGCTACACATCAATCACAGAGACAGGGTTAATCAGTTTGGGAACAAACCCATACATGTATGAGCTGCACGTTTCCCACTTGCCCTCATAGACCCACCTTCTATGCTGCACTGCAACAGGGGAACAAAGTGGGGGTGGGGATGGGGACTGAGAAGTGCTGAGGAGTAAGAGGGAGTGTCCATTGAAAGTCAGGGAACATTCTGGAAGCAGAAAGTGTTTGAGCGGGAAGAGGAGTTACTGGCTCTGATGCTTAGGCGCATCTTCCAGGTTTCCCCAGCCCTGACTTGACCATCCTCCAGTCCCAAATAGGTGGCTCTGTGGGTGTCTTGTTTCCTTCTCAAAACTCAATACCATCGAGTCAAATCTTACTCACCGTGATCTTCGGCCTAGCCTGTCCCTTGTCGGGTTCCAGGATCGCAACTCTTCACGAAAAGAGAAAGCCTCCTCTTTATCTAAGGAGCAGCCAGTGTCCCTCCGGCTGTGGACCTGCATGTCAGCTCCAGACCTGTGCATTGTCACACCAGGCACCATGCTGCCTTTAGTCGAGTGAGAGTAACTGCAGAGCTGAGTGTCCTAGGCCTATGAGTGGTGCGTGCTCCACTGGTCAAGTCTATCCAGAGGTCTTTGGCGGGAAGGCCTGGCAGGTACTCTCTCTAACACGGCCATTGCTACCCTGTGGCTCACAGACCTGCTCTGGCTCAGTGAGGGGCTTCAAGAACGTCACTGAAGACTGCCACTCACTTTTAGTTTCATTTCCTGCCAACTGTGTGAATTATGCCTGTCAAGAGTTGGCACTGACATGACTGCAACTGGTGTGTGTGTGGGATGTGTGTGGGGAGGGTCGCTGATGGGCCGGCAAAGACAAGGTGCCCAGGGCAGGTGTTTACACATGAGAAGGCTTCTGCGCTGCATCCCCAATGCTCATTCCACTTGGCCCCTGTTACAAGCAGATAAAGGTGGTGGCGTGGTACACACTGCAATTGCAAGGCTGGGCAGGGCATGGGCTCCAAAGTCCTTTTGCTCTCACAACCGACCCCCACTTCCATCCTTCATTCTGAGACCACCTGCACTTCCCTGCTTCTGAACTGGGAAGACAGTATTTTCTGTGTGCTTTGATAGAAGGCTCCTAATTGCATTTCTCCTGTGGGACTAGGGAAATGCAGCCTGCCTCTCTAACGGAGAGCCTTCATGCGCTTCCAAGGCCACCCAGCCAGTCGGTGTGGGGCCCTGCCTCCTCGCTCCCAGAGCTCTGTGGGCAGCTAGAAGGCAGGTGCCATTGGAAGGTCAAGTCATGTGAACAGGCCTTTTTTTGGAAATAGGGTCTTTATAGATGTAGCCAAGTTACACTGAGGCCATACTGCAGTAAGGTGGGCCTTCATCTAAAAAGCAGGGTTTCAAAAACTTGGTGGAAAATGGAATGAAAAGCTAATGGAATCTTGCCACCAACTTGCTGAAACCCCTCATCCGACTGAAGCCCTTCCTGTGACCTTCTCTGTAGTCAGTGACTGAGGCTTGGGGACATTTATTAATAGAAGAAATCTTACCCAGGTCTGTTTACCAGTGCAGAAAATGTATACAAACAACCACATGACGTCTTTGGTCTTATTCTACCTCCATGACGCTTTAGAGGAAGACTTCAAGGTCTAGAGCTTGTGCTCAAGGTCTAGAGTCTGTGCTCCTGGTTGACCTGCCTTCTGGCACACAGGGACTTCTCAGCAGAGGAAGGCACTCCCTCCGGGAGAGGGGTGGGGGGACACCTTGAGGTAAAAACATAGGAGAAATATGACAATAGCATGCATTCTGGTAAACCCTGAGTACTGCACAATTTCTTCAGACTTTTTTGGCATTGCTTTGTGTTTGTTAGTCTAAACAGATGCTTTTAAAGGATTGTTGTGTCCTGTTCCATCCTGTGAGTCTGACAAACACATTTCTACAAAAAAGCATGTTGTTCTTAGTTGCCACTCCTGGTGACCCCAAGCACAGAAAGACAGAGCAGTGCTGTCATGTGCCATCTTCATCTTCATGGTTGATCATGGGTAAAGTGACCAGATTTTAACAGGGGTAAACTGGGACACCATTGACCTTGGGTGGGGGGGGGCGGGGGCGGGGAATGGGACTTTTTTAAAAACGCCATGAGACGCAGGGAAAATTGATTAAAAGCGGGACATCTGGACCATGTGGCCTCCTCTGACCTTCTCCAAGAGCCCAAGGATGACCCTACGTGGCAGAGGCCAGCTGTGCTGCTCCCTCCACACCTCTTTCCCTTTTCTGAAACCAACTGGCCCTCCCTGATTGCATCCTTAAGCTGTTGCCAAGGCCACATTGAACTCACAGATAGTCCTCATGATGATGAGGGTGTTTTGTTTTTTAATAATTTAATAGATTACCACAAGTCAGGATCAGAAAACCTTAAGAAGACAGCTCTCTTGACCAGTAGCAAATCTTCTTACACACCTTTTTCTCTCATTCACCCTCCCCACCACATGATCCCAGGGCCTGTGCCTCTTTCAATGTGGCAGGAAGCATGCCCGACACTGCCTCACAGTCCTGGGACTACTCCTCTGCTTTGCCTTGTAGTCTTGGTGTTTCAGCATGTAGGGTCCCTTGTGCCCTCTGCTGCTCCAGTGGTGACTCTTTCTTCTCGATGGTCCCAGGACTCATTTGTGCTTCTGAGATGGTTCACTGTTATGCCCAGTTGAATAACCAATCCCTTGGCTAGAGCCTGCTATACTTTTTTTAAAAAATCTTCAATAAAGAGAAGATTTTTATTTATTTATTCTCTTAGCTTAGGAGACTACATGTCCAAATGGTATATCTTCTATACCCAGTCATTTGGGTACACAGATTACAAAGATTGTGCACAGAGGAGCCATGCCAGGTAGTGTCACCTCCCTGCCATGATCATTTGTACCCTCTTGTCCACTGTTGCAGTCATGGTGTACCTTTCAACCTAGTGGCTCATCTTCCAGCATGATCTCCACTGGTGTCTGTTGCATTCATAGTGTCTTCTTTGACGGATATATAGAAGTATATTGCCAGACCTACAGAATCCTGACTGCCACAAGTGACCCTGCTGGCTGTGAAATGCCAGTGGCACAGCTTCTAGTATAACAGTAGCGTGCAAACCACCTCACTATGACAGATAGATAGATGATAGTCTAAGAGAGACATGTACTCAATCCAAGTAGGTGGTAAGGCTGAGTGTCACTCTATGCTCCTGCTCTCAGGAGCCCCTCACTCTAGATGAGGAGAGCTAGTGCACACCTGAATGAAGAGCACCGGACGCCACATTAAATTATACAGCATGCATTCGGGTGGCATCCATAAAAGCCACAGGACCCATGGATGCTTGCCATGGGCTATCTACCAAAGACCTCTGGGTCACAAGATAGCTGGAAAGTGGAGGCATGGTGTAGTGGATTATATCACCTATTGCACTGCCAGCAGTTTGAAACCACCATCCACTCCAAGGGAGCAAAATAAGGCTTTTGACTGATCTTGTCCGGAAACCCACAGCAATAGTTCTACCTTGGCCTTTACAGTCACTATGTGTCAGAATGGACTTGACAACTCTGAGGCTGAGCGTTCTTGAGCAGTTAAGTTGCGTGATGGACTGCTGTCCAGCACTCTCCAGAGGACAATGAGGGAGGACCCTGGGTACAGCGTTTTTCGCTGTATAGGGAGATGGACTCGGCTCCAGGGTGGTGCACTTCTCTCATGGACTTGCCTGGCTACCCTGGGCAGCCTGGGGCACCATCTTCTCTCTGTTCTCCAACTGATGGCACAAAGGGCTGTGCATCTCAATCATGGTCACCTTCAGCCTTGGGAGGGCAGAACCAACTCTATGCAGAGCTGCCCACATCAGGAAAGGCTGGACTTCCGTCCCCAGGGCTCCAGGCACAGGGCTCAGTATGACACAACACTCCTCGGTGCCAAGGGCAGGCGTGGTGCACAGAGTGAAATGGCTCAATTTCCAAGGCTGTGACCTTCTGGAAACAGAGCTCCAGACTGTCTTCTGAGATGCCCCTGAGCGCATGTGAACAGTCAACCTTTTGGCATACAGTGCTTAGTTGTGTGTGCCATACGGAGAACCAGGTTTGAGAGGTCATGTTTGCTTTCTCTATTCTTTAAAATTTGTATTGTGAAGCCAATGCCAAGTTTGTGTCTTTTCAGAGCCAGCAGACTTTCTTTTCAACCTCTGGTCTTTTGCTGAGGAAGCCCAGAGGCCAGCCCTGAGAAACAGGCCGCAGGTGCAGTGTGTGGGTACTCATTAGTCTCTGCAGCAAGAACTTGAGCCTCTCTAGACCTCAGTGCTTCTACTGAGAATAAGCCCATTGGTCCCCCAGCTGAAAACAGGCTGTGATCAGAACATGAAAGATAAAGCTGCATAGTCATTTTGTGAAAGCACCTCTCCGTTTTACATGGAAAGCCAGGCCTCCAGAGAGCTTGGCCTAGAAGGTTATAGGGGAGTGGGATTTGAAGGCCAGCCAGCCTCAGGGGCATCTTGTGAGAAAGGCTCATGCGACCCCAGAGTGCTGCATTTAGGTCTCATGGGGCACCTGGACCTTCCTTACATATACGCAGAAAGTTATTCACTTGAAAATAGATGTGGGTATCTCTGCATACACAACGAGTTGTCCTAAGTTGATTACAACCCCAGATGACCCTGCGTGTGTCAGGGTAAATTTGTGCTACCGGGTTTTCAATGGCTGACTTTCAGAAGAAGCTCACCTGGGCCTTTCTTCTGAGGCACCTCTGACCTTCCTGTCAGCAGTTGAGCACATGAGCTCCTGTCTCTCTGGTACAATGCGCACAGACAGCAGACCGCTCAGGTTTTTTGTTGAAAGAAGTCACAAATTTCATCTTGTGTAGAAACACCTGGGTTTCCTCTTTCCCAGCCTTGTAGGCAGTCTGTTCCTCAAATGCTAGGTGCTTTCCCCAAGGAAAATGCTAGCCTCAGGAGAAGGGACCCTTCTCACCCCTGCATCCTGCCCAGCTCCATCCATCTCTTCAAGGGTCTGCTGTTTTTTTGCAGCTATGTGTCGCCTCTGAGGGCAGAGAAGAGTGGCCTCTAGTGGTCAACGTTGGAAGAGACATGGCAACTTCTGACCCATGGAGGCCTGAGGAACTCTGACCTGGAGCCCTGAAGAGACCTGCGGGAATCTGTCCTGGGAACTTGAAGAGGCCTGAGGAAATTGTGCACAGGTCCTGGAGAGGCCTGAGGAAGTCTGTCCTGGAGACCTGGAGAGGCCTGGGGGAATCTGTCCTAGGTACCTGGAGAGGCCAGAATCTGCTGCAGTCAAGTCACAGTGACACCCTGTGGCAGAGTGGCACTGTCCCTTTGGGTTTTTAGGATGGACAGTCTTAGTGGGAGCAGACACTCTCATGAACCCTGCAGAATAGCTGGTGGTTTTGAACTTTTAGTCTTGTAGTTAGCAGCCCAGTGAGGAACCTACTCCTGTGGGAGGCCTGGGGAGGGATAAAAATTAAGAAAGGGGGCAGGCAACAGCGGGCTCAAGTTTCAGGAAGCCTGTCTATGTACCGTTGGCCTCTTGGACTTGCTCCTAGATGCTGACTACACCTCTCTGTTCCTCCTCTTTTTTTTTTTTTTTTATTGTGAGCTGGGAGTGACTCCTCTGTCCCTCTTCTCTTGTGATGCCCAAGACACTGGACCCTATGAAGAGAATTTCCCCTTCTCCCTGACTCCATGACCATGACAGGCTCACATGCTTGAAGGGACATGTGTAACAGGTATCCAACTTGGTCTTGGTAGGAACAGGATACCTCCTTACCCAACCACAAGGGCCTTGTCCGTGCCTCATCTTTGGTCCTGCAGTGTTCAGTCAGTAAGTCCTGCCCTCAGGTAGGGCTCAAGGGCTCGGGACCAGGCACTGCTGACCTTGCCGGGCTCAGTGGTGACTGTGGCTTTGCAGGACCTTAAGATCTTCATGAACACCAGAGTGTGCTGGACAATGCACATGTTCCAAACTTACGTAAAGTGCTACTCAATTCTGGATTAATGCCCAACTTTTCTTCCCTTCAAGAGCCCTGGTAGTTAGTGGTTACCTGTTGGGGTATGGTCCACATGGTTGACAGTTCAAAACCACTAGCAGCTCTGTGGAAGAAAGACTGGGCTTTCAACTCCCATGAAGAGTTTGGGTCTTGGAAAGGCACTGGGGCTGGGCTACCCTGTCCTAGAGGTCACTAGGAGTTGGAATCAACAGGATGGCAGTGAGTGAGTCATTCCCTTCTGGAAGGCTTTGCATGGTACAAATGGTTAACACGTCTAACTGCTCCTTGAAATGTCTCCTCTCCCCATTATCATGACTCTAATTCTACCTTAAAAATCTGCCTAGACCAGAGGCTGTACACTAGTACAGACAGGAACCAGAAACATGGGGAATCCAGGACAAGTGATTCCTTCAGGCCCAGTGATGAGCATGGCGATACCGGGAGGATAGAGGGAAGGTGGGACAGAAAGGGGAAACCGATGATAAGGATCTACATAAATCCCCTCCCTGGTAGATAGACAATGGGGAAATGGGTGAAGGCAGACATAAGACAGTGTAAGATATGACAAAATAATAATAATTTATAAATTATCAAGGGTTCATGAGGAAGGGGGAGCAGGGAGGGAATGGAAAAAGGAGGAGCTGATACCAAGGTCTTAAGTAAAAAGGAAATGTTTTGAGAAGGATGATGGCAACAAATGTACAAATGTGCTTGACACAATGGATATATGTATGGGTTATGATAAGAGTTGTATGTGCCCCCAATGAAACAATTTTTAAAAAAAAGGAAAAGAAAAATTTAAGGAAAAAAACGGAAAGGCACCTAGAGATGTCTTGAAAGTAAAGCCTGGCAGTTTGCTTGTGGCGTAGTTGTCCTCTGACACAGGCAGGGTCACTGCGAACTGAGTAGCTTCCATCACACTGGTTATTCAGCTCTCTCCCACTAAGCAGATTGAATTCTTGAAGCCCCTCCCACGTTGGATTTTCGAGCTGTCACTGGCCAGAGGACCTGGTGTCCACAGGACTTGTGAGGGTCCATGCTGTAGTGGAGGCATGTGTGAGGAGAGGCCACAGCTTGATTCCCTGTCATCTCCCAGTCACACAGATGCGCTCAGTACCTCTGCTCTAGACTTTACTGAATTGAACGAGACCCCGATTACCACATGTACAAGGTCAAATTGAGTGCCATTGTTATATCATTTTTGCTAACATGATTTCTGATCAAGGTGCCCTGGTTAAATGCTCTACCATTAACTGGAAGGTTGGCAGTTAGAACCCATCCAAAGAAAAGGTCTGGCAGTCTGCTCCCAACATTTCTCAAATCCAAAGTGACACTGCGTGAAGCCAATTCTGGCGCATCATAATGCCTAGATAGGGTTTCCAAAGCCACGGATGTCCTTTTAAGGTCATCTTATTGGGGGCTTATATAGCTCTTATCACATCCATACATCAATTGAATCAGGTATGTGTTTGTCCATATGTTGCCTTCAGTTTTTTCTAGATATCTGCTTTCTATTGAATCCTTGGTATCAGCTCTCCACCACACTCCACTAGGACCCCTTGATAGATTGTACATTGCTATTATTTTCTTCTATCACACTGGCCACTGCCTCCTTTCCCACGTGTTTTCTGTGTTCATACACCTGTAAAGGGCTTTATGTTTATGTATCGATTATTGCAATTGGTTCCCCCTCTTTCCCTTCCTCTCCCCCTCTTCCCTCTACCATTCTGGCATCACTATTCCCATCCTTGTTCTGGATTCTGTGTGTGCTAAGTACAAAACCAGAAATCTTAATGGGAGCAACAACCTCTCATCTTTCTCCAGAGAAGCAGCTGGTGGATTTAAACTGCCCACCTTGCAATTAGCAACCCAAAGAGAATTCATAAAGATTATAACCTAGATCAGGGGTGTTCAAACTTTTTAAGTAATGAAGTTATTTATAAAATTACCTGCCAACGATAAAAATGCAAAACATATATTTATCTTTATTCATTTACTCCATTTATTTATAAATGCATTGAGAATTTGTTATATGTACAATGTATGTATGCGATTAATTAAGACTTTTCCATAACTCTATCTCCTCCAAAGTTTTACCAAACACTAGTGCTTACTTGCCCACACATGGTGAGAGATCAGACACGTTGAGCCTTTCAGACTGCTAGCTGACAGGCTCAACCCCTGGTGCTAAGGACAATAGATTACTACTCTCTGAAGGCTTTCAGCCATTAGTCTGGCCCCAGTAGGTGGGGTTCACACCCTCCTGTTAATGATTTCTATGAAGACCAGAAAACAAGTCAAACCTGTTCCATGACATTCAAAGTTAGGCTGCCATCTTGAGTCTGGGGTCTGCCCATCTTATCACATACTGCCCTACCCCTCCACTTCCTAGAACGGGTGTGCCCCTAAATCATCCCGCTCTCATCACTATTTTGCCTATAACACAACCCTTTCCTATGAGGTATGCCATTTCCTGTAATTAGGGGGCTTGCACATCCCCACAGGATTTAAATGCCTTAGTTAGCAATAAACCTCTCTCTCTCTTCATGTGTACCATGAAGTGGGGCTGAGGTAAGCATACTACCATAAAATGTGTCTGACCCCATTATTTCTATCTCTCACATTTCCTATGACTTTATTATCATTTTTACTTATTATTGCTGTACAACTGCACCTACTGGACAGATGATGATATGTTAAAGGCTGGCTCCCCTGACATGTATGTTTATATACCTTGCATAACTGCATGAGTCCATATTATACAACACAATGAACTATGTACATTTCTTGTCACTCCCTGAGTTTACTCTGATGACTTGCACTGAATGGAATGAGTCAGGGATGCATAGTCCGGAGAGTACCTGCGGACAGCCAGCCTCAAGCACACTTCTAAATGGTTATCAGTCATCATTAAGGTGACCAGACATAATCTAATGACATCCTGCAGTGTTTTAAAATTAAAATAAATATAATACTATCTTTGCATTCTATGAAAATTTTTGTTACTCCATATAGACTGTATTTTTAATCAAGAACCACTACCCAGCCCCTCACCCACCCTCAGTCATGGGTGTCCTGCTTAAAATCTGGTCACTTTAGTCATGGTGGAATGGTACTTGGACTTCATGATCTTGAAGGCTCTTATGGGAAAAGGCTGACTCACATTAATAAGTAGAACCAAATCATGCAGCTCAGGAGATAGCACATTTCTCATGTTTGGATTCTTTCTTTCTGAAGTAAGTTGCAGAACTTTTCATGAGCTCTCAACTTCAGCTGAATGTTGGCTTGTAGTGTCAAAATCTCCCATTCTGTATGAAAGTGATATGTTTTTGTCTTCTTACTTGTTCCAGCTTCCCCACTCATTTTAATATCCTTTCTTACATTTAAGAGAAAGAAACCAAGATCTAAAAATTGGTGATAGCTTAGCTGGTCAGTTTTGTTGCACTTAGTGCAATTGTTTGTGCATGCGTTTGACACCTAAGATCACATCTGATTAGCTGCACTGGATATCAATGTCAGAGGGATTGGATTGTTTTCATAGTTGTTACCGAAGGAACAATGAGACCTGAAAGCGACTTTGCCTTCAGCTGCAGTTTTTGCAGAAACATCTGTGACCCTTTGGAAATGGTTGTGCTTTCATAATTCTCTGCGAGAAAACACGTTTTTCAGAAGGATTGACTGAGATAATATGTAGACAAGTAGTCAGGAAACGGCTCCTCCAAATCAAAACAGTATAATTTTCATTGTAATAACCTTGCCCAAATCTCTCCTTTTACTGATGGGGAAACCAAAGTCTAAAGCTCTGACATGGTCGCAAACAAAGTCAATGCCATTAGGTCAATTCTGACTCATAGTGATCCTGTGGGCAGAGTAGAACTGTCCCTGTGGGTTTCTGAGACTGTCACTCTTGACAGGAGTAGAAAGGTTGAAGAGCTGCTGGTGATTTTAAACTGTTGGCCATCAGCTCATCTTGTAGCCGCTCTGCTGCCAGGTTGGCGACACTGGGGGTTAAGCTTCCTCAAACATCCTCTTGAAGATTTGCAGACCCACAACTGCAAGACCTGCCTTTCTTTACTTATCTACCAATTGCCTGAGAGTCAACCCTGCTTCACGGTAAGCCGTGGGGTTTTCAGTAGTTGATTTTTTGAAGGAAGCATTCCCGACTTTCCTTCTGAGGCACCTCTTGGGGTAGTTGAAGCCCCAATCTGGTGAGTGACAGAGAGCCTGGAAACCATGAATACCAATCAAGATGGTGGGCATCCCTGCTGGGTCTTCTGAGGTGTTGTCTCCATGACCTGGGCATCCCAAGCTCCCTCCTGGACTACAGGTGACAAACCGCTTCTCAGAAGGAGTGTGGGTTGCTCTTATATTTAAAAGAAAGCTTGGGATTCTGAAGGAGCCTAAACATGGTGGCCAGTAGCCAAAGGTCATCAAGCAGCCCCGCATACTTCCTGCCCTGCAATACAACGCTCTCCTAAACTCTAAAATTGCCTTTGACCTTCAGAGACTGCCCTCCCCACCACTCTCCCACCCCCTGCCCTATCGCCACCACCACCACCACCACCGGCAGCATGTTGGCAAAATTTGGAGCACTGTCAACAGTGAACAGTGAGAAACAGACTATAAATTTGGAATCCAGGTGGCACACGGTAAGATCTCTTGCTGTTTTTCCCTCTCTCGCGGCTGCCTGGTGACCCTTGCTGTCACTGTTCTTGAGCTGTTTTCAGAAAGAAAGTGCATCACCCTTTCAGGAAGAAACTGTCTAGATATTTATGCTACCTTCTTAACTCCCATTTCTTTCCGTGGCAATCGGGATCTTCTTTTTTTTATATCTAGGCTTGAAGGACTTAACTATGGCACTTCCCAGTCCTAGGGCCCTCATGTTGGAGTAAGAAAGCTTCTATTTTCTCATAATTGGGAAGCCTGAGGGCCCAGTCATATCCCTGGTTCTATAGAAAACAGAGTCTGAGGCAAAGATCAATCTTACTGGGGAGGTGGGGCGGGGGGATGGAATGGACTGAGTTCCAGGAAAGTGAACAAAGGGGAAAAGAGGGAAGTGAGGTAACAAGGCAAACGCTAGGCGATCAATTGCCAAACTTGGCAGAGCTTCTTAAGCAACCACAACTGGCTGCTCAGTCAGTGGGCACTGGACGGAGTGGCACGGATGGGAGACAGGCAGTGTGCTAGTTGACTTGGGAGTTCTTTCTTAGGATGCCAGATTGAACACAAACCTAGGGGGACTCTTAGCAGCTAGAAGGCCAGGCCAGTGCTGAATGTCCACGTGGAAGCACCTGATGGCCCTAGAAGTGCTCTCTGGAAAAATGAAATGGTTAAGGGAAGAGGACTTACAGACAGGCACATCAATAGAATCAGATCTAGGGAAGGATCTAGGTAGTTAAAGTGACCAGACATCCTGCTTTTGGCAGGGCAGTTCCAATTCTAAGCAATTCTAAGCATTTTTTAAAAGTTCCAATTTTTGTAAAGAATGCATGACAAGCTAGGGAACAGGAAAAGAATATACCCCCTCTACCTCTTCCCCCCCACCCCCCTCCATCAATGATGTCCTGCTTTGGGCATGGCCTAATCAAGACCTTTGCAGAGAAAGTGAGCTGAGGGGAGGGGCCGGGAAGGCGCCCCAAAGATGTCCTCTGCTCCAAGGATTTCCGGAGGTGGGGAATGGGGGGAAGGGGAAGGCCCTTGTGTTGCTTCTCTCAGAATTGGGGATATTGATATTTAATCATCAGCTTTGACCTTTGAGTTGTTTTCTCAAACATAGAAAAATTCTGTAATCAATTGCCTACCTTGATAAGATGAGGCCAGTTCAGGGCTTGTGCTGCCCAGGGCCAGCTGTGTGTTAACCGGCGGGGTGAGAGGCTGCTGGCACAGTGCCCAGGCTGACAGCCTTCTAAGCTAAAGAGATCTGTGAGGAAAACCATCCCAGTGTGTGAGGCATTTCTTCCTGCATTTCCATTGCGTCCTCTCACCTTGGCCATAAAGGAGGAGAAAGACCTGCGAGTACTTGGCTGAGGGAAAGCCCACTGCAGGGGTGAGCTGTCCCAGCTCCTTGCCTGAGGCCGGGACAGAACTAGTTCTCATATCTGTTGTTGCCTGAAAATAGGCTGTTGTCAGATGCATTTGAAAAATTGTACCCAGTGCCAATTTTATGACTGTTTTATCATGAAGGTACTAAATGCTGACAGACAACAAATTCAAACAGACAGAGATGCGCAAAGTAAGCATCCTCTCCCAACCACCTCAACTCTCTAACCCTAATCCCACAGGTAATAGCTATGCAATTTCATCCTGACCATAGTACATTGTCATTGCTTCTGGAAATTTTCCTAGCAAACATAAGCATAAACATACACACGCTCACAGATAGAAATGCACACATAGGAAGGTGCTTCAAAAAGTGCACAGAAAAATGGAATCAAAGATCATGAACTTTTGAAGGCCATTTGCACGAATAGTCAGGCAGTCTTGCTGCAGAGTGACTAACCCCCGGACTGCCCCTGCCAGTTGGGTGGTTCTGTGAATTTTCACAGTGGGTCAGACCTCAGGTGTTGGCTTCACAGAAGAAAGAATTTACCTGTACTCCAAGCTTTTATGAAGGACTGGAGAAGTTTCAGGTTTTAGAATCTCAAAAGGGAGTGATGGAGAGAGAGAGAGAGAGAGAGAGAGATCCCGCCGATATGCCACTGACTGGGAGAGGGGTAAAAAGGAGAGTGAGAGAGAAAAGAGGTTGTGCCTTGCCCCCTCCCCCACCATAGGCATAGTGCATGTGGGTCCCAGGTAGGTCTGGAGTGAGAGACCAGCTCCTGTGGCATGTGTGCACCTCTTACCTCCACCTGTCTCTGACGAAGAGCTGAGTATAAAGAGTCTTCCCAGGGTATTTCCAACCTGGGGCTGGAAGGCGTGGTCAAAGGTATTGGCTAACCTCATTAGCTGAATTAAGCCCACCTGACTGGGGTGCTGAATTGGAGCATGCCCAGTTCAGGGGTCTTCATGGATGACTAATGCTCACCCGATTCCTTCCGAACCCCCTCTATCGGCCTGTGCAGACATGGGAGGGACAACCCCCATTCCCTCTCCCGGCTACCTAGCATTGTGAACCCACTGACCTGGCAATCTGCTCCTGGAAACTTTCACGTTTTGAAAATTTCATGGAGCTGTTTTATTCTCTCACACAAGTCACTGTGACTTGACGATTGATTTGACAGCACTGATCATAACAAACACATACAGTTAGTTCTACTACAGATTGGATCCTGCATCTGCTTTTTTTTTTCACTTTAAAGATGCAGAGAAATCTTTCAAACCAGCCTGTTATTGGCTGCAAATATAATGTCATAGTGCAAATGTACTATCATTTAGGGATGCATCCACCTCTTGATGGAGAGTTGCATCGTTGGCAGCCATTGATAGTCCAACATTAACATCTTGGTAGATGCTCTCCAGTTGGCTCTGTCTCCTAGCAACCTTCTTCACAACAGAAGCAAACACTGTCTGGTCCCTTGCCAGTCTCACAATCCCTGGTTTCATATTATAGTAAGCATAATCATTCATATAGGGTGGGCACTCTTATAAGTAGATCTGGATGATATATTCCAGGTGTGGAAATGCGGGGTCAAACTTGGAAAGATGATGCAAATGGCTTACCCCTCACTATTCCCCGCATCTGAGAGGCCCTGCTGTGAGCCATGACAAGAGAGGACCTATTCCTCATGCTGGGTGGGGAGAGGGGGGAGTGTGTACTCATCCATTCCCTTCTAGAACTTTCTCTGGATAACTGGGAGCACAGAATTTCCTGCCCAGATCTCAAGCCTATTTCTAGGGTTTGCATGCCTTTCCCCCTAATCATCTTGCCAGCATGCCACAGACACATTCACTCTTTCCTATGATACACACACACACACACACACACACACACACACACACCGAAACTCAAACCCATTATTGCTGAGTCAATTTTGACTCGTGGGGACTTTGTAGAAGAGTAGAACTGTCACAGAGGTTTCCAAAGCTATAATCTTTACAGAAGGCAAGTGCTTCATCCTTCTCCTTTAGAATGCTAACAGGGCTCCGTCAAGGTCAAGGTCGAGCTATATATGGAAAGTAGAAAGAACTCAGATATGTCAAATAGAATGAACACACATGCGTGTGTGCGTGTGTGCGCACACACGCACACACACACATACACACATGCACGAACAGCTCCAAGACACAAGGCACCTCCCGGTGGAGTTTGGAGTTGGGGGTGGAACTACAAGGGTGGGTAGATGTCAGGGGAGCCAGCCCCTAGCAAATTATCACAGGCCTAGCAGGCGCAATTGTGCAGCTACAATATATAACAATTACTGTAAAGTCATAAAGAATAAAAGAGTAAAATGAGGGAGTCTGGCAAATTTCACAGTAGCATGCTCACCTCAGCCCCCTTTGGTGATCCACATGGAGATGTGGAAGGTGGAGAAGATGTGGAAGGCAGGGGAAAGTGAATGATTTATTTTTAACCAAGGTATATATATCTTTTGGGGGCATGCAAGTCCCCTGGCTATAGGGGAGGATTTATACTATAGGAGATATAGTAAAGAGAGGGGGAAATCTAAGGGTATACATGCAATAGGAAGGGGAGAGATTGGGGGTATGCATGTGACAAGATGGGCAGATCCTAGATTCAGGATGGCAGGCTAACTGCTCTGGATGGCTGATGCCTTCAGGGAGAAAGTCTCTAAGCATCTGACCTCCTATCATGTGATGACAAACAGCCTCTAAGGTTTGGCATATCTCTGGGGGAGAAAAAGCTGGGAAAAGTCTTTTTATGCCCCACAGGTAGAACCTGAACCAGGAGCTGAAGCTGGGTCTCCTCACATTTCCACTGGTGCAAAATTCTGAGGCGCCTGGGAATCCCAAACTTGAACTTGGCCTTTCAGATTGTGACTGAAGATAACATGTTTTACTTTACAGACTGTGCACTTGATGGATAACTTATAAATATTTCTTCATAGAGTTTATAGGAAGTTTATAAGACATCAGGCCCACTTCCCTGTGAACTGACATGACCCTCAGGAAAGAGCAGGAGCTGTCCTCCTGGTTCCCAAATCAGAAGGCCCCGGCACTACCCAGGTTGCCACCATGCTGCCACCATCCCAGCTTGGCATCCGTCTGCATGAAAGCGCCAGTGGTCAGCCTCTGTCAGCCAGCCATAAGCTCTGGCATCTGTAAGCTCACAAGTCAAGAGATCATAAGGGTAGTACCAAATACACTCAATCTCCTTTTCAATGAATGTGCACTCTTGGATAGGTTGCTGGTAAACCATTTTAAACTATTTTTTTATAGCTGAAGTTCTGCACTGTTGTGAACATGTCTGTAGTATCAAACCTATGCCTAAGTAAAGTGACCAGATTTTAAGTGTGACAACATTGACTCGGGGAAGCAGTGGTGGGCTTGTCCATGGCACCTCCCTCGCTCTCTCCATGCACCCTCAGCAGCCTTGCTGAGTCCCGTAGCCCCAGCCACTTGCAGAGATGGCCTTGCTAGTGACAGCTAGAAAAGGGGTGTGTGCTGTAACAGCAGAGACCACGCTTGTCCTGGATAGGCCACCAGTTCGAAGCTAAAGACCAACCGTTTGTTGATTTTCAGTTTGATACTTTTCACGGCTGGAATTAAAAACGGAATAGCTGAAGCTAAATAACTATCAGTTATTCAAGGCTAACAAGGAGTGTTGTTTCCGAGTTATACTTAGTTCTCCAGGGTTCTTTTGATTAACGGAAAAAGATTTGCAGAGTTAGACTACTCAATTCCCTTGATGCTGGGCCTCACCTCCGCCCTGACAAAGGCTCAGCCATCCAACCAACCACGCTCCAGCTGTTCCCTCCCCTGGGCTCATCCTGGCAGTTGTCTGGCCCCAGTTCTGAGTACTGTTCTCTACTCATCCTTTCCGTTTTGCAACCTTGCCCAGCAATTGCTCTTTAAAACAGATCTCCACCTTTTCATCTGTTTCAGGAGCTGACCCCCAAGTATCGATAGGTCAAGAGAGACAGAGAGGGGGCTCCCAGGGCGAGTCAGGAAGGGGAGGTCTGTGCTGCAGTGCAAGGTTTATGGCCTAGGATGTCAGCAGCAAAGTTTATGGCCCCAGGTGTGGTGTATCGGCCCTGGCAGGTAGGGAGTCAGGCAGTCTGGGCTTCTCTCCTCCTTCCAGGGGAAGTTGCTGACCTCCGGGAATGTGCAGGGAGAGGGGCCCTGGGACCTGCCTCTGTTGAGCCCTGTCAGGATCATTTTCAAATTTTTCATATTTTCCAACCTGCTGATGAAATGGTATACAAAGAGTTTCCAACTTACCCTGGGGTTCCTTTTGGCTTGCTACTCTGTCATTTGTCAGCTCTGACTAGGCTGAATGCCGCGCTATGATGGTAAGTTTTCATTATGCTTGCCTTTTATCATCAATATCTTTAAGAATCTGCTCTTTATGTGTGTTCAGAAGGTAGCACGAGAATGATAGCTTTGGTGAATTCTGTTCCAAAACCTTGGATGCCGTACAGATTACGGACTACAGCAACAACAAGAGGACCCTGGAAAGGGCCCTTCATTGAAACTCTCCCATGGAGCAGGCTGGGACTTGTATTCACTCGGAGTGCATAGAACTTTGAGTATATGTGCTGCCGAGGTGAGCACCAGAATATATAGAACTTAGAGAGGCATTTCTTTAAAGATCAGTGTGGAGAAGTTAGATGATTTGGTATGGTTCTTCTAGCCAGAGGAATTCTTTTAAAAATTTACATCAAACCTCTGCTCAGAACTGGCCCCAGCAGATGCGTTTCCCTAAAGCAGATGCAGTTTATGCCTTCTGGTCTCTCACCATGCACCTGTTCCAAGTCCTTCTGTCTAATTTTTTTATGGGCATTTAAAATATTCTTTGTCTAAAGAGTGACCCCAAATGGAATAATGTCAGGTCACATCCACCTTGGATTTTCTCCTATTCCTCTGTTATTTCTTCACTTCCTTCAAGGCGCCCTTCAAAGCTCATTGGAGCACGAACGGCTGGCTGAGGAACTTTGTCCCACTGGGCCTCTATTGGAAACTTCCTGTTCTCTTTTCAGACCTGTTTTTTTTTAAATGCATTTTATTTGGGACTCATGCCGCTCTTATCACAATCCATTACATCCATCCATTGTGTCAAGCATTTTCTTGCCCTCATCATTCTCAAAACATTTTCTTTCTACTTGGGTCCTTTGTATGAGCTCCTCATTTTTCTCCCTAACCTCTTCCAGCCTGCCTCCCCTATGAATCCTTGATTTTTTATTTCTTTTTTTTTCTTTTTTTATATTTAAATAATTTTATTGGGGGCTTTTACAGCTATTATAACATTCAATACATTATCTGTATCAAGCACATTTGCACATATGTTGCCACATTCATTTCCAAACATTTTCCACTTGAGCCCTAGTATAAGCTCCTCTTTTAAAAAAAGCTCCTATTTCCCCTCCCCCTTTATTTTTTAAATGAATCATTTTATTAGGTACTCATATACCTCCCCTCATGATCCAAAAATATGTCAATTGTATGTAGACCTCATTTGCACACTTGATACCATCATCACTCTCAAAATATCCTCCCTCCACTTAGGCCCCCAGTTCAACCTCCCCATATTTCCATTCCCTCATGAACGTTTAATAATTTACAAATTGTTATTTCATATAGTACACTGTCCAATGTGTCCCTTTACTCACTTCCTTGTTGGCCATGCCCCAAAGAGGATGTTATATATAGATCCATGAAATTTGTTCCTCCTTTCTACTTCTCCATCCGTCCACCCTCCCAGTATCACCACTCCCATCACTCGTCCTGAGGTATCATCTATCCTAAATTCCCCATGATTCCGACTCCAGTTTACATCCCCTGTTCTAGCCGGACTTGTCCAGTAGAACCGGGAGCATGATAGTGGGTAGGAGTAAGCATTTGAGAACTAGAGGAAAGATACATATTTCATTGTTACTACACTATACGTTAACTGGCTTATTTCTCCCTGCAACACCTCTGTAAGAAAATGTCAGACCTCTGTTTTATCCATAGCATGTATCATTCTCTGAACAGAAAGACTGCTCAGACTTATTTTATTTTCTAGCTACCTCACAAGAGGCAAAATATCACGATGGCAAAACTGTCTTATTTTGTTTTGAAGTGGTTTTTTTTTTTTTGGTCCCAGCTATGTTTCTGGTGCACAGAGAAATGTTTGGTAAATATGTACTCTTTGCTCTCTTGTTGAATAAGCGCAAGCCTGCCAGGGGAGCCAGAGAAAGAATAATCACATTGCAGTTACTGATCTTGTGCGTGGGGACGGGCAGCAGACTTCTGGGAGGAAGAGACACAGGAGGGAACTGAGAGGCAGGGGGCTTGTGTGCATCCACCAAGCATGGGATGCCCAGGTCCCCTGGACAAAAGTCCATGGTTGGCATTTGGTCCTGAATACTTTAGGAGGGGCAGGTTTGGGAGCCATTTCTCCTCTGTAGTCTCAAGGCAATCTTCTGTGGAAAGACGCTTCACTTCTTCACTTCTGAGCAGCATCTCTGATGTCCCTCTGTTCTGGAGGCTCTTCTCATGGTAAGGAGCTTTTCTTCCCAACCAATGGGTCTCGACACTCCAAATCCAGGAGATCTGTGGACATCTAAAAAGAATGGAGTAGAATGTAAACAAAAATAAGCAAAAGTGGAGAAGGTTTAAAGGCAAGTGGAGCTCAATGACAAGAAAATCAGACAGAAGCTAAAAAGTTCAAAACAGTGTGATGGAACTGTGTCATTCTGGACAAATAGCATGGGTAGCACAGGTGTTAAAAACCCATTGAGAAGGGGTACCACTGCTGGTTTGATGGTGGTGAAAAAGTCAGGGAGGGGGGTGTCTTTCAGAAGGAACTGCTAAGGCCGGCATCTCCTACCAACTGGCCTTGCCACAAAGGACTCAGCATCCACTGGACTGCTGCATCGGCAGGGGCACTGCCTTTCCAAGTGGTCATTTTGCTTGGGTCTCACAGACCTTTAAATGTTAGCATGGTTTGCAGTTGACCATCCAAGATCAACAGTTGATCTCTGTTCATGTGGAACATTCAAGGAAGAAGAGGAACCAGGCGTCAGAGAAGGGGACAGTCTGAAGGTTTAATATTGCTTCCATGACCATGCGACCAGAAGAAAAGTATGGTGTCCTGCCACCATCACTGAATGTACTCAGGAAGCAGCCAAGAGATGAATCTTGATCAAAAGGAGACAAATTATAGACCAGAATTTAAAATCTTACTAAATACAGTAAAACTAGAGGGACTCTTGAATCTTTTGCCTGGAAACAACCTTTAAACACTGAACCCAAACCATACCTTCCAGTCATTTTTAAACAGAAGTGTTTAGCTCAACACATAATGTTTGCCTGGGGCATTGGGATCATTACAGAAGGACCTGAATGGGATCAGCACAGCAACAGAAATGCAGAAGGGAAGATGAGAACTTTAAGGGCAGACAATCCAAGTTGCCGTTGATGAAATAACATGGGGCAGCGACAGTGAGAAGAGTGACTTACACACAGTGGGGAGTATGGCCATGACAGTGAACTGTGTGCAAGAATGATTTGAATGTATACATGCTTGGTTGTGTATATTTCACACAAAAATCATTAAAAATATATCTTAAGGTTTTCAAAGAACTTGAAAGAACAGCTCAATATTTTTGACTCGTACCATTCAGTGGCATTGATTATTTTAATTATGCTATGCAACCATCACCAGAATCCATTGTCAAATTGCATATGGTAACTTTATTAAGAGACTAGATATGTATAGCTACTTAACAAAATGTGCCCAGTCACTGTGTTCCAGAAGAATCTCCTAGAAGTTTCTTTAAATTAATTAAGATGCATTACTGTTTCTGCTCCAAACTATGTTGTCATACTCAGTTTAATTTCTCCTGTAACAGAAGCTTCCTTATTTGGCACTGAACTTTCATGTGCATGTTGGACTTTGAGTAAGGAAGACCATAGACCACTGACTCTCAGCAGTCCTCAAGACACAACCCTTTAATACAGTTCCTCATGTTATGGTGGAACCACAAAATTATTTTCACTGCTACATCATGACTGTCATTTTGCTACTGTTATGAATCACAATGTGAATCACTGATGTGCAGGATGTATTTTCACTGTTACAAATTGAACATCAATAAAGCAAAGTGATTAATCATAAAAACAATATGTAATCCTGTATTGTGAAATATTCATTTCTAATAACAAAGAAATGAAATTTTGTCTTGAACCATGATGCAGCATGGCAAGCAGTCTTCATGCCTAGTGTGCCTCTCATTCCCAAGACCTTGGGGAATACATGTGGGCGCAGTGCTCCCAGATAAGTGGAGATCCTCTTCGGGGAATATGACAGTCTTAGGAATGCTTTCGGGTTGTTGGGTAGGGTCATGATGAGTCAGACTTGACAGCAATGGAAATTTTTGCTTGCTCCATGCTTGGATTCTTGAATGGAAAATATGAGGACATCCAGGTACAGTCTGGTATTTAGGGAATAGCTCCATGCCCGTGTGAACTTCTTAGTTTGACAAATGCACCTCGGTGATCTAAGGGGTGATGCTTAACCGCAATGGAGTTGATCTGACTCATGGTAGTACAAATGAGTAAGTGATGGACTGCTCACTCTGTGAGGTTGCCTCCTTCAGAGAGCAGAAGCAGTGGGGCTGCCATGTATTGGCAGGTGGAATGAGGGCTCGTTGGATTCACATCCATTGCAGAAATTGGTTAAGTCTTGTTCCATTGACATCCGGCTTCACCTGGAGTGAGCAAGGGACATTGCACCTGCTTAATTGTTATCAAGTTTATTTGGACACGAAGTAGAACTGGAGACCCAATTGGAAGTTTTAGGCAGGCTTTATTCGGGAAGCTTGCAGGCAGTTTCAGCAACTTATGGCATTAAGCTGATGAAACCGCGCCAAGGGAACAAAAGGGAAAGTTTTTATACCCCCATGACCTAGAGCTGTTAATCTTCCAAAGAAGGGAGTGCGCGCACAGCTGGGTTTTTCTTAAGGGAGAAGGTCATTAAATCTGTCTAAAAGTCGCGGGAGGATAGGAATGCATACCTTTTAGAAACAGGCAAACACCTTGATTCCAAGTACCAATGGATTCAGGAATTTGCGATTAGGCACAAGGAGGGTTTAGGAGGAGTGAGCTCTTGAGAGGTCAAATGGAGGCGCTGCTCCTAAAAACGGAGTCTCTTTTGCCAAGACTAGACATCCAGACTGCCTTATAGGAAAAAAGGGATGAAGCTGAATCTCTTCTGTAACTGCTTCCTTCTGGCCATGGGCGAAGAGTCAGGGACCCGGGGGTTCTCAGGCAACGTGCTGGGAGTCTTGGTTTGGCACAGGTTGTAGAGGCTGGTATGGCTGCAGCATCATTTGATTAACAGCAACACAAGTGATTTCGCGGAGCTGATTCTGCAAGAGTTGCGTGAGACAAGGGATGACAGATAACAAAATTATAACAAAAATTAACGGTCCTACTATGGGGGCAAGCACAGATTACAGAGAAGAATTCACCAAGAGGAAATGTCACCAGCATTTTGTCGAGTATCCTGCAACTCGCGACTTAGCTTATGCAATGTTTGGGCTCTGGTCTCGACTACCTCAGACTCATTGATGTAGTAGCAACACTCTTGTTGGAGAAAGAGGCAGGTTCCTCCCTTTCCTGCTGTGATGAGATCCAAGACTCAGCGGTTCTGTAAGGAAACTTGGACAAGTGAGATTATATGTCTTTGCAGCTGATGGCCAGCTGGAAGCAGGTGCCTAACTCATTTGCTGTTATGACAGAGTGTCTAAGTGCTCTGCCACCCAGTCCTACCACCACTGAAGATGAGGCCGAGGAAAGGCCTACGACTACCGGGAGAAAAACTGCTCTTGTAGTTCTGCGATCACAGACTTGGAGATACCTATTCTGAAATTCAGCTGGGTTGTATAACGTGATTTGCGGGACTAAGGTGACTGGTAGACACAAAAAGTTTGAAAGGGAGCTGACATTTAATGTTTGGTAAGTGTATAATTACACAAAAGAAAATTCCTTCCGGGAGGGAGGTCGAGTGTTCTTACATAGCCGGGTGGATGCATTGGAGTAGCAAAAGGGGACCTGCATGGCCTGAGATGCCATGTATAAGGGTACCCCATGGATGGGGGCAATCTGGACTGGGTGTAGTTGAACGCGGACACTGGGACTGCAGCTAAGGTAGGATGCTCTAGAGCCAGGCACTTTAAAGAAGGCATCATTGAGGTCCAAAACAGTGAAGTGGGTCGTACCCACTTCAGGTGGGATGCGTGAAAGAACGTTATAGGGGTTGGGAATGACTGGGGTGATAGGGACTCCAGTGGCGTTTATGAGGTGTAAGTCCTGCACCAAACGGTACTGACCATTGGACTTCTTTACTGGTAAAATAGGAGTATGACAGGGTGAGTTGGTGGTGGTTAGCAGCCCTTGTTTCAGCAGCCTATCTATTATGGGTTTTAAGCTGAAACTATTGGTCTTTGAAATGGGAAACTGAGGCAAGTTGGGGAACTTTTCATGGTTCAATAACTTTATCAACACTGGAGGGTGATGTGTCACAATGGACGGTGTGCTGGTGTTCCAGACCTCTGGCAATACGTCTGAAAATTGAGAGAATGCTAAGGGTAGCTGTCACTTGCACCTGGCTGAGTCAGGTTACCCAGTACAACCGTCAAAAGGTTTTGGGGAGATGATGGGTGGAAAGAGATGGTAGTCTGGAGCTTGGACAGGATATCTTGCTCCAGCAAGGGGGCTGGACATGGCGGGATCACCAAAAAAGAGTGGGGCAAAGGAGTTTTGTGAAATGGAAAAAAAGGGCTGGGGTCTGCATTGGGGTTGAGGAGTCCATCAATTGCCACCACCGAGACCTGGAAAGGGAAAGTGGGCCCTGAGTAGGAAGGCAGCCCAGACTAGGTAGCCCCTGTACCCACTAGAAAAGAAATGGATTTTCCCACTACCTAAAGCATGAGACTGGGCTTGGCGAGGGTTACTGGAGTGAAGGAGCCAGGACCACTTCGCTCCATAAACCCAAGCAACTCCATACCTGCCAGGTATGCATCTGCAGCTGCCTGGATCTCAGTGCCCCGGCTTTGCGGGCTAGGTGGCAGAGCCAAGTTCGAGCAGGTCGACTTCCAGTGACCTTCCTTGCTGGTACCAGCCGGCTTCTTTGCCAGTGCCAGTCGACATCTTAAACAAAAAGGGTAAGAAAAGACTCCAAACAAACTGGGAATGGGAGGACGGATTATGAAGACGGACGCACCAAGTGTAATGTAGAAAGCCCTTTTATAAGTCCAAGGCATTACATATCATAATTGATCTAACACTCTTTCCCATGACTAAGGAACATCAATATCTTACGTGAAGTTGACCATATTCTCATTCTCATCAGCCATCTCTTGAAACACCGCCAAGATGCTTCCCGTTCTGACATTGGTAATTTCTATCTACAAACATAAACCAAGCTACGTATCTAAACAACCACTACAGTAAAACACCTGCACAATTATGTGAAAAGCAAAATATACTGGGAACTAAGGTCATCATGCCCTAGAACTATGTTTTAAAAGCATTCATGTTATCAGGACAGCTCTGAAGAGTTATGCATCAAAAGGCAACTCTAGCATTCAGGACAGCTCCAAACCTTATTAACCCTTTGGTTTCAAGGCAGCTCACAACAATCCCCCCCCCCCCCACATATATATATATATGCAAAGACTGTGCCTGCCTTAGGTTGTCATTAACTTATGAATGTCTTACCCATAATTAAACCTACTCCTCCAAGTGAAAAGGTTTTATCTTTGGTTGACAAACGTAACTAATGAACTTACCCATGTTTGACTACCAGTCTGTTTTAGTTTCTGGGGACAAATTATTTTTTATATATAGGAGTAAAGAGTGTGCCTGTCTTAGGTTGTCATTAACTCATGAATGTCTTACCCATCATCAAACCTACTCCTCCAAGCAAATATATTCTGTCTTAGGTTAACAAACATAATTTAGGGCTGAGTCCCGGTGACGTAGTGGTTGTGCACGGGACTGCGGCCCACTGGGACGGAGGTTCAATTCCAGCAGTGGGGCTGGGCCTCCTACTCCCACCACCAGAGAGCAATGATGCCCCCCCAAAAAAGACATAATTAATGAATTTACCTGGCTTTGACTACCAGACTGCTTTAATTTCTGCATATATATATATATATATATATATATATGAGCAAAGACTGTGTCTAAGGTTGTCATTAACTTATGAATGTCTTACCTGTCATCAAAACTACTCCTCGAAGCGAATGGGTTTTGTCTTAGGTGGACAAACATAATTAATGAGCTTACCCATATTTGACTACCAGTCTGCTTTAATTTCTGGATACACACACACACACACACACACACACACACACACATATATATATGACTTTGCCTCTATTAGGTTACCATTAATGTATGAATGTCTTACCCATCATAAAACCTACTCCTCCAAGTGAATAGGGTCTGTCTGAGTTGACAAACCTAATTAATGAACTTACCCGTCTTTGACTATCAGCCTGCTTTAATTTCTGCGGAGGAATGATTTTTTATATATGTGAGCAAAGAGTGTGCCTGTCTTAGGTTGTCATTAACTTATGAATATCTTACCTGTCATCAAACCTACTCTTCCAAGCAAATAGGTTCTTACCTGTCATCAAACCTACTCTTCCAAGCAAATAGGTTGTGTCTTAGGTTGACAAACCTAATTAATGAATTTACCTGTATTTGACTACCAGCCTGCATTAATTTCTGCATACACACACACACACACACACACACACATATATATATGAGCAAAGACTGTGCCAGTCTTAGTTTGTCGTTAACTTATGTGTGTCTTACCCATCATCAAACCTACTGCTCCAAGGGAATAGTTTTTGTCTTAGGTTGACAAACATAAATAATGAACTTAACCTTCTTTGACTACCAACCTGCTTTAGTTTCTTGGATATATATATATATATATATATATATATATATATATATATAGTGCCTGTTTTAGGTTGTAATTAATTTATGAATGTCTTACCTATCATCAAACCTTCTCCTCCTCCTCCTTCTCCTTTGACTACCAGCCTGCTTTAATTAATGGGATATATATATATATATATATATATACACAAAGACTGTGCCTTTCTTAGGTTATCGTAAACTTATGAATGTATTACCCGTCATCAAAAGTACTCCTGCAATTAAATAGGTTCTGTCTTAAGTTGAGAAACATAATTAATGAACTTACCCCTCTTAGATTACCAGCTTGTTTTAACTTCAGTGTTTTTTAATATATATATATATGAGAAAAGACTGTACCTTTCTTAGATTGTCAATAACTTATGAATGTCTTATCCATTATCAAATCTACTCCTCCAAGCGAATAGATTCTGTCTCAGGTTGACAAACCTAATTATGTCTTATGTGTCTTTGAGTACCACCCTGCTTTTAATAATGGTTTATATACATATACATATATATACAAATACAAACATATATATATCACTAAAGACTGTGCCTGTCTTAGGTTATTGTTAACTTATAAATGTCTTACCCATCATCAAAAGTACTCCTCCAGGCGAATAGGATCTGTCTTATGGGGACAAACATAATTAATGAACTTACCCATCTTTGCCTACCAGCCTGTTTTAACTTCAGGTTTTATATATATATATATATATATATATATATATATATATATATATATTCAAACACTGTGCCTGTCATAGATTGCCATTAACATTGAATGTCTTACCCGTCATGAAACCTACTTCTCCAAATGAATAGGTTCTGTCTTAGGCTGCCAAAGATAACTAATGAACTTACCCGTGTTTGACAACCAGTCTTCTTTAATTTCTGGGAAGGAATTGGTTTTTATATATGAGCAAAGAGTGTGCCTATCTTAGGCTGTGATTAATTCATGAATGTCTTACCCATCATCAAACCTACTCCTCCAAGCGAATAGGTTGTGTCTTAGGTTTACAAACATAATTAATGAACTTACCTGTCTTTGACTACCAGCCTGCTTTAATTTCTGAGATATATATATATATATATATATATATATATATATATATATATATCCTGTATTAGGTTGTCATTAACTTATGAATGCCTTACCCATCATGAAACATACTCCTCCAGATGAATAGGGTCTGTCTTTGGTTGACAAACATAATTAATGAACATATGCATCTTTGACTACGAGCCTGCTTTAATTTCTGGGAAGGAATGATTTTTCATATATATGAGCAAAGACTGTGCCTGTCTTAGGTTGTCATTAACTTATGAATGTCTTATCCATTATCAAACCTAAACCTCCAAGCAAATAGGTTCTGTCTTAGGTTGACAAACCTAATTATTAACTTACGTGTCTTTGACTACCAGCCTGCTTTAATTAATGGGTTATATATGCAAACACTGTGACTGTCTTAGGTTCTCATTAATTTATGAATGTCTTACCCGTCGTCAAACCTTCTCCTCCAAGTGAAAGGTTCTGTCTTAGATAGACAATCTTAATTAATGAACTTACCTGTCTTTGACTACAAGTTTGCTTTAAATTCTGTTTTTTTTATATGTGAACAAATACTGAGCCTGTCTTAGTTTGCCATTAACTTATGAATGTCTTACACATCATTAAACCAACTCCTACAAGTGAATATGTTGTGTTTTAGGTTAACAAACATAAAAAATGAACTTACCTGACTTTGACTACCAGCCTGCTTTAATTTCTGGGGAGGAATAGTTTTTTACTTATATGAGCAAAGACTGTGCCAGTCTTAGGGTGTGATTAACTTATGAATGTCTTACCTGTCATCAAACCTTCTCCTCCAAGCGAATAGGTTCTGTCTTAGACTGACAATCTTAATTAATGAACTTACCCATCTTTGACTACCTGACTGCTTTAATATCTGAGTTTTTTTATATATATGTATATGCACAAAGACTGTGCCTGTTTTAGGTTGCCATTAACTTATGAATGCCTTACCCATCATCATGCCTACTCCTCCAAGTGAATATGGTCTGTCTTAGGTTGACAAACATAATTAATGAAGACTTCCAGCCTGTTTTAACTTCAGTGTGTGTGTGTATATATATATATATATATATATATATATATATATGAGCAAAGGCTGTGCCTGTCTTAGATTGTCATTAACTTATGAATGTCTTATCCATTATCAAACCCACTCCTCCAAGCGAATAGGTTCTGTCTTAGGTTGACAAACCTAATTATGAACTTACGTGTCTTTGAGTACCAGCCTGCTTTTATTAATTGGTTATATATATATATATATATATGTATATATATATATATCACTAAAGACTGTGCCTATCTTAGGTTATCATTAACTTATAAATGTCTTACCCATCATCAAAAGTACTCCTCCAAGTGAATAGGATTTATCTTATGGTGACAACCATAATTAAGGAACTTACCCATCTTTGTCTACCAGCCTGTTTTAAGTTCAGGTTTTATATCTATCTATCTATCTATCTATCTATCTATCTATCTATCTATCTATCTATCTATCATCTATCATCTATCTATATAATATGGACAAACACTGTGCCTGTCGTTGGTTGCCATTAACTTTGAATGTCTTACCCGTCATGAAACCTACTGTCCAAATGA
>PVJH01026688.1:0-29719 GCA_004026705.1 Nesogale talazaci
TCTTTTAGTTTAAACTTCCTCCTCCCTAAAATGTACTCAGAAACCTTTGTAGTTGAGATCACCTCCTCAGCCAGACCCTCTTTTACTCCCCCCTCCCCTTTCATCCTATAAGAGCTGTAAGTTTTGTATGCTCGGGGCTGCAGTCCAGACAAAGGCTGTAGCCCAGATTCGAATCTGTCTGTTATATGTTATCTGTTATATGTTATAATAAACTGTCTTTTGTTCTGCAGAACTTGGGTCGGTGATCTTATTTGGGCTCTCAAACCGTAACATCCTCCACGTCCACTCTGAGAAACGCCTGGGCGAGAAGCCCGCCCAGCCAAGCAGACGTCTCCCTTTTCTCTCAATGACGGAAGTAAGTGGTCCTTGTCATCTCAAAGTCGGAACCTCCCTGTTTCTGGGTGATTTCCAGAACAATCTCATCTTTGCAATTTCCACGAAACCTGGTGGCTCTGTTGGATTATTTTGCCAAACAGATCTGGTGACTGAGAAGTGGTCATGGCTTTAATCTTTTGGAAAAGGTCGTGACAGTAGACTCCCACCCACCCCTGGGGGCAGTGGGTAGGGGTGGGCAGGGACGAAGAACCGAAATGTGAGTGAAGGGAGTCAGTGGGCAGTGTAAGAGAAGAAAATAACAATTTATAATTTATCAGGAGAGGGGAGAGGGAGAAGGGGGCAGGAAGAGGAGCTGCTACCAAGGGCTCAAATGTTTTAGAAAGGATGATGGTGGGCTGAGCCCCGGTGGCGTAGTGATTGTACGCGGGACTGTGGCCCACTGGGATGGAGGTTCTATTCCAGCTCCATGGAGCAAAGGCTGGGCCTCCTACTCCCACCACCTGAGGGCAGTGATGCCCCCCCCCCAAAAAAAAAAAGGATGATGGCAACATATTTGCAAATGTGCTTGACACAATGGATGTATGGATTGTTATAAGAGCTGTAAGAGCCCCCAATAAAATGATTTATTCAATAAAAGCGATAGTAGAATGTCTGGGAAAAATTCTGTCTGACATGAATAGAACACGCCCGTGTGGGCCGGGTGTTGGAGTCAGTCTCCTTTGAGACAGAAATGAGAGTGGACGGAAGCCAGTGGAGAGCGGCCGCCAGAGGAGCTCTGAGTTGGACCAACTTGGCTGAGAGAAAACGCATGTCGGCCTGGGAACGCCTCTCCTTCGTGGTCTTTAAAGCAGCATCAGACTCCTCAGCACATCCCAAAGGTGGCCACGTCCCAGGCCTCTCACCACCCAGGGGAGCAGAAATGACTCCAGCCCCTCACTTTAGAAAGTCGTTGAAATTCAGCTCAGGCACTGTGTGAGTGGGAACTGTGGCAGTCATGTGCTTATGTTAATTTCATGATTGAAATGTAGGGGTGGAGTCTAGCCTGTTAATCTGGAGATAGCCATTGAGTAGCCAATGAGGCCTCGATGTGGGCAAGGCTTGCTCCTGAGATTTCTGGGAAATCTCATGATATTTCCTTCATGGAGATGAGAAGCTATCTCCGCAGTTCTTGGAAGTGAGTCTCAGAGACGATGACTTATGGACAAGACAAGATGGCAGGATCCAAGGAGCTGAAGGAGCTGGAGGAAAAGCCACATGGTCTTACCTTGATGGAACCAGACCTCTGAAGCTGGCGAAGCCATGTGGAGAGCCCTGCGAGCACTGAGTTGCCTCTCGCACCACTGGATGCTGTTCGTGGACCCTGAACCCTGGAAGCGAGGAGCCATGGGGAGACCCCTGCCAGCGCCAGGATTCTGCACCCACTGGCCTGTGACTTCGTGAGTCGAAAGGAGACTTTATAGACTGATTTCGGGCATATGACTTAATATTAGACTTATGACTTTGAACTGGACTGGGCTGGGATGTTTTCTCAATGGTGGCATAAGTGGTTGAGTGCAGGACTGTGGCCCTTGGGCTTGGCGGTTCAAATCCAGCGGCGGCTCTCAGGAGCAGTGATGGGTAGCGCCCACAACCACCAGAGGCAGTAATGCCTCCCCAAAATAAAAATAAATAAATAGATAAATAAATAAACCTTTTCCTTATATCCATATGCGTGTCTGTGAAATTTGTTTCTCTAGTCTACCCAGACTAACACAGGAACCAAGCCAGGAAGGAGGGGGGGGGGGGGACAGTGGTCTTCCATTCTCCGCTCTGGTTTGGGGAGATGGTCATGGGAAAACCATAACAAAGAAGACGACTATAAAGTTGTATCATTGACCAGCAAACACACTGCCCCTGTCTCCTAGCTGTTCCCTGCCTTCCCCTGCCTGCACACACACACACACACACACACACACACACACACCACACCCCACCCCGGCCTCCTTACAGATGGACTTTTGGCATATTCCCTTCGGGTAAAGAAAAAGAGAATTCCACTGAGGTTCTCTCTGGATTCTTCCTACGAGCACATTCCATACTTTAGACTTTTCACATTTACACTTGATGCTTAGCTAAGAAGCAATAGACTTTTCCCATTTAGATTTCAACCTGAGGGATAAGAGGCTCAGGACTAAAAGTCTAAATCTTTGGTTTCTACTGACAATGGGCAGCTGCAGACCGCTGGAGCAGGGAAGGAACATACTTTTTTCTTATAAAAAAAAAAAACTCATATAGGTACCAAGCAAACCATCTCGATAGATCAGTTAGTTCAATCCTACCTTGTTTTCTAAGAGGTCGTTTTGTTGAGTACATTTTAAAAAGGCTTTTGGCTAGTCTGCTTCTTTTCTGTAAGACTGTTGTGAGCATCCTTGTTAAAAACACGACCAAAAACAGACCTGCAATTATTTGCAGGTTTTTATATTTTTTACACATATATATGTGTATATATATATACACACACACACACATATATATATGACATGGTTTTTTTTTCTTGTTATCACTGCTTTATTTTCTTTGGTTGCTTCATTTTAGTAAGCCTTTTTTGGGTACATATTGTTACCTTTGCAGGTCTATCTAAATAAAATAAGCTGGAGGAACAGTCTGGAGGCGAAAACGACAGCGTGTGGGCCATGGGAGAAGGGGAGGATGAGGAAAGGAAATGGTGTTGACCCAGCCCAGGTATATCAATTGACCCAAAATTAGAGACAAGATGGATGAGAGAAGTCCAATAGGGATTGATCAAGAGTAATGTAACAGACAGAAAATACTGAAACCCAAATGGAGGCTGAGTATGATAGCGGGATAGGAGGAAGTAAAAGGAAATAGAGGAAAGAACTGGGGGTAAAGGGCATTTATAGAGGTTTAAATACAGGCATGTACATAAGCACATATATTTATATGTGACTATGGGGGAAATAGAGCAACAAACTTATATATATTGACTTAGTAGTGAACAGCAGATGGGCATTGAACCTCCATTTAAGTACTTCCTAAGTGCAAGAACACTTTGTTCTATTAAATTGGCATTCCATGATGTTCAACTTCCCTATCCGATCACTGAAGACAAATGTGTGCATAAGCAATGGTGGTGAAGAAGGCTAATGGTTCCTGGCTATCAAAAGATGTAGCGTCTGGGGTTTTAAAGGCTTGAATAAACAAGTGGCCATCCAGCTCAGAAGCAACAAAGTCCACATGGAAGAAGCACACCAGCCTGTGTGACCACGAGGTGTTGAAGGGATCCGGTGTCAGGCATCAAAGAACTAAAATTATATCATTATAAATAGGGAGGTGTACAGATTGGCGACCCAAAGCCCATCTACAGGTGAAGCGATATCTTCTTGCAGAGGGGTTGCAGGGATGAGATGAGCCAGTTAAAGTACAGTGTAGTAACAACAAAATATGCATCTTTCCTCTAGTTCTCAACTGCCTCCTTCCTCCCACTATCATGCTCCTGGTTCTACCAGATAAGTCTGGCTAGAACAGGGGATTTACACTGGAGTCAGAAACATGGGGAATTTAGGATAGATGTTCCCTCAGGATGGGGAATGGGAGTGGTGATACTGAGAGGGTGGTGGGATGGTGGAATAGGGGGGTGGAATTTCAGGGATCTACATCTAGCTTCCTCTCTATAGCATGACCAACGGGGAGGTGGGTGAAGGGATACATTGGACAGTGTACGATATGAAATAGCAATTTGTAAATTATTAAAGATTCATGAGGGGGAGGGAGAAAGGGAATATGGGGAGCTGGAACTGTGGTCCTAAGTGGAGGGAGGATGTTTGAGAGTGATGATGGCAACAAGTGTGCAAATGAGGTCTGCATACAATTGATGTATGTATGGATTGTGAGGGAAGGCATATGAGTACCCAATAAAATGATTCATTTAAAAAAGAGGGGAGGAGAAAAAGGAGCTTATACCAAGGGCTCAAGTGGAAAAAGTTTGGAAATGAATGTGACAACATGTGTGCAAATGTGCTTGATACAGATGAGATATTGAATGTTATAATAGCTGTAAGAGCCCCCAATAAAATTATTTTTTAAAAAACATGACCAAAGGGAAGCAAGAAGGTAGGCAATCATGCAGAGAGGACCCAGGGCTGGGGAGAAGCCAGGACGAAGGCAGGGCCAGAGCACAGCGCCCTACCTGCAGAGTGCACTGGTACTCAGCCGGAATGGGGAGCGAGAGCATGGTGAAGATTTCATTCTTGTAGGTGCAGTTCTCACACTTTAAGCAGATGATCCCGTAGTTGAGCTGCCCTTCAAAAAGCTGTGTGATGATCGAGGACTCCCTGGCAGTCGCTTTCCTGCAGCTTGTTTGAGCAGATCCTTTCCCAAGGGATCTTTGGTAATTCCGAACCTAGGGACAAGCCCCAAGGAACACTGGTTATTAATATTATTTATTGTGGGCTGAGCCCTGGTGGTGTAGTGGTTGTGTGTGGGACTGCGACCCACAGGGTTGACGGCTCAAATCCAGCAGCAGCTCTCCAGGAGCAAGGCTGGGCTTCCTACTCCCACTAGGGCAGTGATGCCATATATATATATATATATATATTTATTTATTTATTTATTTATTTATTTATTTATTTATTGTTAAATGTTATTTTAGGCTGAGCCCCGGTGGCGTAGTGGTTGTGTGCGGGACTGGGACCCACTGGATGGAGGTTCAATTCCAGCAGTGGGGCTGGGCCTCCTACTCCCACCACCAGAGGGCAGTGATGCCTAAAATTAAAAAAAAAAAGTTATTTTAATGTTCAACAAAATGGATGTGTCCCCCCTACACTGGTATCAGAAGCCTCTTCACTGGGAGTCAGAGTGTGTGTTCTGTGTAGTTTGATTGCCTGTGGGCTGATGATGGTGAGAGATGGGGGCACCTTGATCTCATCACTACCCCCACTCCCGCCCCACAGGGCACAGAGTCCAGACAGGATTCGGTGGCCTGGAGTCAGCTTCTCTGGGGCAGAACATCAGTGTTCTAGACAGTCTGATCTAGAGGTCATGTACAGGAACCGGGATGTTTCCCACCCAGGCCTGCAGCTTACCCCTCCTCTTACTGGTAGAAACCACACTTTCCCAAGTCTGCCCTTCTACCACAGCCACCAGCCTCCTGGTCTGGTTTGAATCTAGTTCACCCAGCATTCCAGGAAGTATGCCCTGCTTTTCAACGCCTCAGGAGAGTCTGAGGAGCCCACCCTCACCCCCCACCCCAGTTGCACAGGCAGCTGTCACCGGGCACAGGATCCACGTGTCCACGTCTGCATGCTTTTCCCACCCTCTGTGCTGAATGGTCTCCCGCCCTGACCTGACCTCACGGACCAGCCTAGGCGGCCAGTGGGCTGAAGAGGGCAGCAGAGGGTTTTTTTTAACTGACCAGAGGCCTCCCTTCCAGCTCCAGAAAAAAGAGTGTCATAACTGCCACAAGTGTCTTGGAAGCCAGAATCCAGGCTGGGAAAGAGGCCCAGGAGCAGCTGGGGGCTGCTGGGGGCAGGAGGCAGGGAGCCAGCAAGCATGAGAGCCCCCAGGGCCTGAAGGCAGTGGCTCTTGTAAGGAAGGGCACCCTGCACCCTCAACTCCCAACCCCCTGGCCTACAGGCAGGGGCAGTGATGCCCTACTAAATGCTCATTCCTGCCTCCCTCAGACAGGCAACCCTTGACCCGCGTAGACTTATAGGGACCCCCGAGCATCTGTTTCAGGTTGTTAAGGTCTTGCGAGGAATAATTTTTTAAGTGATTTCCTGATTCGGCTAATAAAAAGAAAAGAATCCATGCCGTGTTTTATTTGCAAAGAACTAGGTCAGAGGTGTGTGAGGTCTGTGAGGCGCAAAGAGTGCCTCCACTTGGTTGCTAACCACAGGTTGGATGTTCGGGTCCAGTCAGAAGTGCCTCAGAGGAAAGGCCTGGCGATCTACCCCCCAGAGAAGCAGCCAGGGGAGCGATGGGAAACGTAACCCTATGGAACATCGGTTCCGTGCGACAGACATGGAGCCATCCCTGCGCCAAGCCATTGGTCCATTCCACGTACCTTTTTCAGCGCCTCGTGGAGTTCGTTCAGGACATAAATTAAGAATTCCTGGGCATCCTGCTGTGTCCTCTTCATAAACGCCGGGTAGAGGCATCCCAGGGCCGACCGGAAGACTTCGGCAGAGATGCAGTCGGCATCCCCGAGCCACATGTCGGTCATCAGGTAGGCAAACGCGGTGGCAACCTCGCCGCAGCTCCTGGGAGGGTCGGAGGCCAAGCCTCTGGGCAGTCGGGGCACAGAAAGGCTCGCGCGCTCGGCCCACGCGGACCCGCCCGGGGCACGCCCTGGGAACACGGTGCGTCACCCTGAGGCCAGGTTAGCACGGGCCACCGTGTTTATGTACTCACCTGTAGGGAAACGAATCTATAAAACGGTTCACTACAGACAAGTAGGCACACGTCTAGGAAACCAGTTTAGGGAACCAGCGTGCTTGCTGACTTGTCTGGCCCGTACGAGGGACCCAGGACGGGTGGTCCCCAACTTCCCCCCGGGGCTTACTTTCGAAGGGAGGTGATGTACTTCCCCGAGAGAAAATATTCCACCAGCGGCGAGACACTGCACAGGCACTGCAGGATGGCGTTCATGTAGCACGTGTTGCCCGAGTTCCGCAGGCCAGTCACGCCTGGCACATGGAGCTGGCGCTCCTTCGCCTCCTTGGCTGGGTTGGTGCCATAGTGATCCGCACACTCCGTGCTGGGAAGGCAGGCAGGGAACAATAGGTATGGGAATGAAAAGAAGCCTCTTTGCCTTAGGAACAAAGATGCACTCTGAATAAGATGGCCCAAGCACCCTCTCTCCCCACGATCCTATTCTGACGTGGAAATCTAACCCCTTTTCCCTAGTGGATGTGAACAGGTACCTGCAGCCAAGGAAATCAACCACAGAGGCGTGGTCAGAAATCCAAAACAAGAGGACAAGCTGCCTCTGGGAGCCCTAGAATCGCTTGCCTAAAAATGTAAGCATGTCCGCAATCTTTCTCTTATGCTGGGCAAGCAAGTTCTTGTTAGCAGTAACCATAGTAGCCCCAGTAACTAGAGTGAATGCTAACACCTGCTGTCACTCTATCCGCCCGGCGCGATATTTGTCAGGAGACCTAGCGGTGTGGTGGCATAGTGGTCATGAGACGGGCAGTTCAAAACCAACAGCCAGAGCCTCTGAAAAAAAGACAAGGCTTCCTACTCCAGGAGAGAGGTGCAGTTTCAGAAATGCACAGGGTAGTTCGCTCTGCCCTGTAGGGTAGCCACGCGTCAGCATTGGCTTCATGGTAGGGTGTTTGGTCTGGGTTATTGCAGTAGCTACATAATTCCATGACAACTTGAAGATACCTAAAAGCATAGGGGTGGAGTTTAGCCTGTCAATCAGGTCAGCGTGATGGTGCCCCTTTTAGTGCGGCCTTCTCATCAGGAGGGTCCTCAGCACCTCTCCAGGTCTCTCGCTACCTTCGCCTTCTTGCTGGTTGACCTTTATTGCTTCCAGAGCCATCACTATTGGACCCATGAGACTTTCTAAGGTCACCAGATGTCTGGCTTTTGAACATTTGTCCTGTGGCATTTTTAAATTAAAATAAATATATTACAATGCTATTTTTGCATTCTATGAAAATTTTTGTTGCTCCATATAGACCAAATTTTTAATCAAGAACCCTCCCACCTTCTCACCCCCCACCCCGGTCAATGGTGTCCCGCTTAAAATCTGGTTACTTTACACACCCACCGGCAGGTGATGTTCCTGTATTCTGCATCATTTCACGTGGTTTTGTGAGTCTGAAGAGGGACTTATGCACTAGTATTGGACTCAGGGACTTGATTTTGGAATATCTGGGATGTTTTCTTTCTTTTGGGGGTACTGGGGGTGGATATTTCCTTGAATATAAATCATTTCTTGATATAAAGCTCTTTCTTACATATATATAATATATATATGAATATTACTGGATTTGTTTATCTAGTCGACCCAGCCTAGTACAGCATTATGTGTTTAACATGCATTTACCCATTTATTCTCTCTGACAACTTTATGGGGCAGATACAATTATTTTTTATTTTTTGCACCACTGCTCTCTGGTGGTCATGGGAGCTACACAGCACTGTTCCTGAGAGCTGCTGCTGGATTTGAACCGTTAAGCCTGTGAGTCACAGTCCAGTACTCAACCACTTACGCCACCGAGGCTCAGCCTCTACAATTATTTTTAAGTCCTATCTTACAGATAAGAACTCATATTTAAATGGCCTATGCTATCATACTATGGGATGTCTGTGTAGAAAGAGGGAATGGCAATCTGAGCTATTTGCCTTTATATAGCAGGTGTACCCTAGTGATGTGGTAGGTTATTGTTGGGCTGCTTAGCCATAAAGTCAGCAGGTCGGAACCTCCAGCTATTCTGAGGGAGAAACATGAGGTTTTCTGCTCCTGTAAAAATTCACAGCCTTGGGCTGAGCCCCGGTGGCCTACTGGTTGTGCGGAGGACTGCGGCCCACTGGGATGGAGGTTCAATTCCAGCTCCCAGGAGCAAAGGCTGGGCCTCCTACTCCCACCACCTGAGGGCAGTGATGCCCAATAAATAAATAAATAAATAAATAAATAAATAAATAAATAAATAAATAAATAAATTCACAGCCTTGAAAACCCACAGGGGAAGTTCTACTTTGTCCTACAAGGTCACTGTGATTTGGAATTATCTGGATGGCTATGAGTTTTGTTTTTTTAATTTCATATTAAATGTACTATTCATTTCAAGAGTACATTCATGCATATGTTAAGAGCATAATGAAACCCATTGCCACAGAATTGATTCTGACTCTGTGGTTGTTACATAATCTGTTGTCAATTTGACACTTAAGAGTGGAGGGGTGAAGTCTAGCCTATCAATCAGGTCACAGCTTGATAACCTCATTTAGAGGTCCCCTGAGGAAATAAATAGCTCGTTAGAGGCTGGGCACACACTCAATCCCTGTGAGACATTCCTGATGACAGGCCACATTGAGCTATGCTGCTGCAGCCAGGGCCCTGGGAGCTGTGGGAGCCATGTGGAGACCCCTGCCACTGCTGAGATACCTCTATGCCCACTGGAGCCACAAGATTTTGTACCCACTGGTCTGTGATTTTCCTGTGTTCAGCATTATTGCATGGCTGTGAGTTTAAAGAAGAATTTATGGACTATTATTGGACATATGGGCTAATATTGGATTTATGGACTTGATCTGGATTGAGCTAGGATGTTTTCTTAATGCACAATTACTCTTTTTTGGGGGAGCATCACTGCCCTCTGGTGGTCATGGGAGCTACCCAGCCTTTCTCCTGGAATGCTGCCGTTGGATTTGAACCACCAAACCTGTGGGCCGTAGTCCTGCTCTCAACCACTACACCACCCGGGCTCAGCCCTGCACAATTACTCTTTATATAAAGCTTTTTCCTATACACACGAGTGTCTATGAATTTGTTTCTCTAGTCTACCCAGACTGTGTTAGTCTGGGTAGACTAGAGGAACAAATTTCATAGAAAAGCATATGGATATAAGGGAATGGCTTATATACAAAAGGAATGGAACACTGGGAAAGCATCCCAACCCAGTCCAGTTCAAAGTCATAAGTCCCATATTAGCCCATCTGTCCGATACCAGTCTATAATGTCTCCTTCCGACTCACAAAATCACAGGTCAGTGGGTGCAGAATCCCAGCGCTGGCAGGGAGGCTCAGGGTCCATCAACAGCATCCAGTGGTGGCAGGAACAACTCATCACTGGCAGGGGTCCCCACATGGTCTCTCCAGCTTCAGAGGTCTGGCTCCATCAGGGCAAAGCAGTGTGTCTTCTGCTCCAGCTCCTTCAGCTTCTTGGATGCTGCCATCTTATCTTTTTTTGTTTTTTTTTTAGTTTTTTGGGCATCACGGCTCTCCGGTGGTGGGAGTAGGAGGCCCAGCCCCACTGCTGGAATTGAACCTCCGTCCCAGTGGGCCGCAGTGCGGTGCACAACCACTACGCCACCGGGGCTCAGCCCGATGCCATCTTATCTTGTCCGTGATTAATCGTCTCTAAGACTCACTCCCAACAACTGGGGAAGATAGCTTCTTATCTTCACTAGGGAAATATCGTGAGATTTCCCAGAAGTCTCAGGAGAAAGCCATGCCCACATAGAGGCCTCAATGGCTATCTCCAGATTAACAGGCTAGACTCCACCCCTACATTTCTTTTGTGTGTGTGTGTGTGTGTGTGTGTGTGTGTTTTGTTTGTTTTGGGGCATCACTGCCCTCAGGTGGTGGGAGTAGGAGGCCCAGCTTTTGCTCCGTGGAGCTGGAATTGAACCTCCATCCCAGTGGGCCACAGTCCCGCGCACAACCACTACGCCATCGGGGCTCAGCCCCACCCCTACATTTCAATCATGAAATTAACATAGGCACATGACTGCCACACAGACTAACACAGACTCATACACACCTCACAGAAAACTCTGTCTCATGCTTTCCAGGGTGCTAGGCCTTCAGAGATTAGAACTGCTGAACTGTAGCTTCTCAAGTGAGCTCTTTAACCACCCCAGCACATAGTTAGCGAACCACACATCCATCCCCTTCATTCTCTCTCTCTTTCCTGTCTGTCACCTAACTACCTACATAGGTGGGGACATCGGAAATTTCATGGACACAGTGGATGGATGTTGGGTTGTGATAGTTCTATAAGTCCATAATAAAATGACTTAATTTTTTTCATGGATAACTTAATTCCATTTTCCCACAAACATTTTGAAGTTCCTTCCACTGTACCCTGACCTCATATAGAGAGCATGAGAACGTGAACGGGGTTGGATTTAGTCAAAAGCACTCCACAGATTGACTTGTGACTCAGTTTACCAGTTGCAGGGGCTAGGGTGCATCTGCCGGGTTCTCATCTATAACGCAGAAAAAAGCCCACTTGTCTTACAGGGGTGAGGCAGGCTGAGCTTCAATGAGGCATCCAAGTAAAATGGGCACGGGGTGTTTGACCCGCAAGTCCCCATGGTCCGCTCTGTGTGGCTGCCCAGAGGGCACCCAGCTCCGGGGCCCTGCCCACTCCTGGCCCGCCCCTTTCCATCCACTCCGAGAGGCGGGGGCACGGGGGGATACCCTCTAGGAAAACCAGTCATCCATTCTCCCTAGCCAGTCATCCAGTCCCTCTAGGCGGGGCCACCCCTGGGGGTTCTGAGTGCTCTCTGCCCCCCCCCGCAGGGAGCCTCCCTGGCAAGGCTGGGCCAGGGCGACCGCTCACAGGATGTAGTAGATTCGGAAGTCGTCGGCCTGGAAGGGCCTCTCAGAAGCCATGGTCCTGGAGCCGCCGGCTGGCCTGGCACCTCTACTCGGGGACGTCGTCCGCGCCTGGCAACCTCATTTCAGCAGTGACTCCGGCCCTTCTGTATCTGCGTCCAACCCTCGGACCGCCCCTCGCCCCGTCAGCAGCTGCAGACTGGGGGGTTCACCTGCACCCAGCTTAGATCTCTCCGTGACTCACAATCCTCTCCATTCGCCCTCAAGATTCCAGCGGGCTGGGCCGTCTCCCTGCGGATGAGAGGCTGCTTCCAGAGCAGAGAATCGACCTCCATTCTTCAGTGTCCAACACTGAAGCAAACGGTCAACAAACGGCTCCCATGTCGCCCCCCACCCCCCACCACGGACCCCAGGAAAGTGCATCTGCTGTGGTGGTACCAGCTTGTCAAGAGAGAGGATCTAAGCTCAACTGGCTTGTCCAGAAAGAGCCCAGCCAGTGCTCAGGGCTGGCGGTTCTGCTGGGTGCCCAGGACCAACACCTGGGGAGGCAGTTTGTTCATTAAATTTTGTTTAAAAGTTTATTTAATTAAAATGAACATAGATTTATTGGCGCAGTGGCTGCAGTGATGGACTTGAACATAGCAACGACAACCAGGCTCTGTTGTTGGATGCAGCTTCGCTGGACTCCTCTGGCAAGCAACCGAACGTGCTCAGTGCTTGGAAACCCCAACCTGGGAGAAGAGCCTTGGATCAAAGCGAACTTTCCCCCTTCCGCCTCTGGAACCTTTTCCTGCTAGAGATGAACTACACCTCCACCCCCTTTGTCCCCGCGCCCTGGAATTGTTGATTCTCAGGTAATCACTACTTACAGATGTCCTCACAAAGCAAGCACTCTTGTATTCGGTCTTCTGAAGTCTGACACCAACCCCCGTTGCTCACTCTGTGCAGTGTTTCATGCTTCTGTAAGAGGATGTTGGGGGGGAACTAGGTAAAGGACACAGAGGGCATTAGATTATTTTGGAAGTTTCTTGTGAGTCAGTGTGAAGTGATGGAAGATAGACATAAAAGTTGACCTAACACCTTCAGGATGGTATGATGGGGTTGAGGGGTGGCGAGAGCATGGGTTTTAGGAGGTGAAAGAGTGGAATGGACTGGATTGAATTGTGCCCCTCCCCTTTGAAATGTGGCAACTCAGTTACCATGTTTCCCCGTAGTTTGTGATGTAATGAATAGTCAGGTAATGATATAATAATCATCTCTCATGAAGTGAGTCCATCGGAGGCCAGGGTATCAGGGAGGCGATGCCCTTGATTAGGTCCCAGCGTGAGCTGATGGAAGGGGAAGCTCCCTGGAGGGTGGCGGTGGTGGGAGCTAACTGCCAAGTCAGCAGTTCGAAAGCACCAGCAGCTCTGCTGGAGGAAAATGGGACTTTTGACTTCTATGCAGAGTCACATTCTCAGAAACTCATGGGAGCAGTTCTACCCTGCTCTACAGGGTCGGGATGAGTCAGCACCGACTTGATGGCAGGGAGTTGTTTGTGTGGGTGTGAGGTCTGCATCTCCTTTGATCTTCCAGGAGATGGAAGGAGAAAGAAGCAAGCAGAGAGGGACCTCCCATCACCAAGAAAGAAGAGCCAGGAGGGGAGTTGGTTCTCAGGAGCCCATGTCCCTGTAGGATGAACCTCCTCAAACCGGGGAAGATTGAAGCCCAGACACAAGGAACACTGGGCCCGGCGATGCTGAAACAGAGAGACAACAGAGAGAGCGGCCATTGGGCTGGTGCCTAGATATTGAACTTCAACCTCCTCAAAGTGAGGGAATAAATGTCTGTTTGTTTAAACTACCCACCAATGATATTTCTGCTGTAGCACCACTGGATAACTAAGACAGATACTTTTAGTTAGTGTGTTAGTCCGGGTTGACTAGAGAAAACAAATTCATAGACATGCATATGGATATAAGGGAAAGGAACATTGAGGAATGGAACATTGAGAAAGCATACCAACCCAGTCCAGTCCAGAGTCATAAGTCCGATATTAGTCCATATGTCCGGTACCAGTCAATAAACTCTCCTTTTGACTTATGAAGCGCATGCAATGACACCAGGAGTGGGTACAGAGTCTTGTGTGTCTGGTAGCAGTAGAAGCATCTCAGCACTTGCAGGGGTCTCCCTGTGGCCTCCCGAGCATCTCGGCACTGGCAGAAGTCTCCACATGGCTTCTCCAGCCCCAGAGGTTTGGCTCCATCAGGGCAAGCCCATGTGGCCTCTTCTCTGGCTCCTCAATTCTCCAGGAATCAGGATTGATCAGCATGCTGTCATCTCATCTTGTCAGTAGTTCATCGTCTTGGAGACTGAGTCAAGTCTCTCTTCTCCAATTGGGAAATATTGTGAGACTTCCCAGAATTCTCAGGAGAAAGCCATGCGCACACAGAGGCCTCATTGACTACTCATTGGCTATCTCCAGATTAACAGGCTACACTTCACCCCTAGACTCCAATCATGAAATTGACACAGGAGTACAAGACTGCCATAGTCCGGGTTGACTAAAGAAACAGATTTATATCAAAGGGTAAGTATATACCAAGAAAACATCCTTGCTCAGTTCAGATCAAGTCCATAAGCCCATATGTTCCAAACTAGCCTATAAATTCTTCAGACTCACGCATCACATGAAATGATGCCGAATGCAGAAAGAACACAGGCCCGTGGGTAAAAAGTCTTGTGGATCCAGTGGCAGTGATAGCATCTGAGCACTGGCAAGAATCTCCACATGGTTCATCAACAGGAAGGTAAAACACAGGGAGAGGGTGGTCCTCCTCCAGGGAGAAAGGGAAGAAGTTCCCAGAATCCTCATGCGAAGATAACACCCACCAGGAGGTTGATTGACAGGCTAAACTCCACCAGTTCACTCTATTTAGTTGACATGAAATTATGTAACTACCAAAGATCCTAGAAGGGTTACCTATACATTAAATCTCTGTAAAATCAATATTAAGAATGGTATACACACACACACATATATATATCAAGCACAACTTTTATACCCTTTTATCACCTTTTATGACAGGTGCTGGGAGAGGGGCTTTCTACTCCCCTAGAGAATAGAGTCTCAGAAAACCACTGGGGCAGTTCCACCCTGTCCTACAGGGTCATTGTGAGTTGGCATCAACTTAATGGCCATGAGTTTGGCTTTTTGTTTATAAGACAGGTGAGAATTCTGATGTCAATCACATTTTCTTCATAAACTCTACTGTGAAGAAGAAAATTCACTCAGAAAATTCAGAAGAAAATTCTCTACTGGCAGGTACCAAAATGTGGTATACAGAAAGTCCCTTGATTGGCTTTTTTTCAGTTATATTTCCAAGCTCGCATTCCTACCAGTTATTGTATCTCAGTTATTAACCCAGAGATAATCACTGGGCACCTTCCTTGTGGTAGTCATGGTGCTGTATGGATAACAGGGCATGAAATACCAGTCTTTCCTTTATATATCTGATTCTGATTGTTCACAGTTCTCAACTCTGTGTATTTTCCTTACAGTTGCACCTGTGTATGACGGAGCATGTGCATGACTTGTTATTACTCAAATTCTTGCTTTGGTTTTATAGTTGGTTTGTGGGGCTTCTTTTTGAACCTTAATCCCCCCTAATTGCACTCTTAGACGGCATCTCAGTTCATTAGTGCGGCTGTAACACAAATGCCCCATAAGGGTGCCTTGAAAGGACAGACATGTGTTTTCTTACCATTTGAAAAGCTCACTCTACACTTCCTTTCATAGGGTTGATTGCAATGCATAGTGGATTAAAAGATAGGCTCCTCAACCACGTGGTCTGAAGTTCAAAACTACCAGATGCCCCGTTGGAGAAAGATGAGGATTTCTGCTTCCATCAAGATTTAGTCTCAGACTTTGGGTCTCTGCTCAAGCCCTCTCTCAATGCAAGAACACTTTGTTCTAACAACCTGGCATTCAGTGATGCTCACCCTTTTGACAACATCGCTGAAGACAAAATAGGTGCATAAACAAATGTGAAGAAAGACAATGGTGCCCAACAAAAGATATAGAGTCTGGGGTCTTAGAGGCTTGAAGATAAACAAATGGCCATCTAGCAAAGAAGCAACAAACCCATATGGAAGAAGTACACCAACCTGTGTGATTATAAGGTGTCCACAGAATCAGATAAGGGCACCAGAAGCTCCAAAACAACAACAAAACTTATTGTTGAGAACAAGGTGGGTCAGAGTAGAGACCCCAAACCTATGTGTAGATAATAAGATATTCCCTCACAGAAGAATCACAAGGAAGGGATGAGTCACCAGGCTGCATTGATGAAACCACACAATAGTCCTCTGGTTCTTTGAGGCCTCCTCACCCTCCCTACGATCATGTCCCCAATCCTGCCTTTCAATTCTTGTTAGACGGAGCATGTACACTGGTACAGATAAGAGCTCACGACACATGGAATCCAGGTCAGATAAACCCCTTGGGAACAATGGGAGTAGCAATACCAAGAGGGTAGGGAGAGCTTGGGGGGGCAGGGAAGGAAGGGGGAACCCAATACAATAATCGATTCATAAGCCCTCACCCCACAAGGGGATGAACAATAGAAACGGCAAACAGGTTAAGATATGAAAATAATAATAATAATAATAATTTACCAAGGGATCATGAGGGTGGGAGAGGGAGGAGGGTGGGAGAAAAGAAGAGATGATATGGAGAGCTCAAATAGAAAGCAAAAGTTAAAAAAATGATGATGGCAACATATGTAAAAATATGCTCCATACAATTGATGCACAGAATGCTTAAGAGATGTCAGCACCCCCAATAAAATGATTTAAGATTTAGTCTCACAAAAAAGAAAAAAAAAGAAAGAAAAGATTTCATCTTAGAAAGCTCCAGGGGCCATTTGGCTCTGCCCTGCCGGGTGGATATGAATCTGAGAGACCAGCAGTCCCAATTCAGAGTGGTTCCGCAGCAGGACCTTGCTTGGTCTTTGTCAGGTCTGGGAGCTTCTGATCTTGGGCTTTTAAGTTCTTTCACATCCATCTGACTCTTACCCTTCTGGTATTGCTACTCTCAATATTGGTCCTGAGGGGATTATCTGTCCAGTATTCCCTGTGTTTCTGAATTTTATTTGCACCAGTATACATCTTCTGGGCTAGTTGGATTTGTAGGGTAGAATTGGGGTCAAGATAATGGCGGTGTGGTGGGGTGAGGAAGCATTAAAGAACTAGAGGAAAGTTATGTATTTCATTGGCGCTATACTGCACCCTGACTGGCTTGTCTCTTCATGGGTAATTATTGATGATCAGAATGTGAAACTTGGAATCAAAGAGGCAGATTAGTGGTATCAACAAAGCTGAAGATCACAAGATCAAATTTTACGAGACCAACACTTTTTTCAGTGAAAATATCCTCTTCCAACAACACAAATGCTGACTACACAGATGAACCTTGCCAGATGGACTGCATAGAAATCAAATTGACTACATCTGTGGGAAGAATTGATGGAAACCTCAGCATCATTGGACAAACATGACTAGGAATTGCTAACATGAAAACTGTGATTGAAGCTGAAGAAAATCATGAGTCCATGAGAGCCAAATTATGATGTGTATATCCTACTCTTGTCTCTTCTTGGTCATAGGGTGGCCTCTCTCTGTTCTAGGATAGGCTGTTGTATGACTTGGGTAGCAAAACTGTGCAATCTTTGTAGTGCTCCATGTACCCTATTTACATGGTCCACCCCTCCCAAGTTCCATGCCCGTTGTGTCACTATGCTGTCAAACACCCTCAGTGAACCACAGGCATCACACTTGCATGGTTGCAACTATTTCTTTTTTTTACTTTTTGGAGGGATCACTGCCCTCTGGTGGGAGTAGAAGGCCCAGTCCTGCTCTTAAAGGGCTGCTGCTGCATTTGAACCACTAACCAGTGGCCCGCGGTCTCACACACAACCAACAACACCACCGGGGCTCAGCCCCCATAACTAATTATTATGTAACAAATTTAAAGGCTTGGAGGGGTGGTTGTATTGATTCACTGAACTCACTGCAGAATTGACAAAAAGGCAACTGGTTTTAGTGGGCATGAAGTTAGTATCTCATCATAAGCTTTTCTCTGTATCTCCCTGGTTAGTGATGTAGAGTACTGGTTCTGAGAAATATTTAGGTTTTGCACATTTTTAAGTTCAGTAATCTTTTTGTTGAGGTGAGAGTTCTTTATGTATTACAAATGCAAATTCTGTCAAATATATGATTTTCAACCATTTACTTTCCAATGGGTTGTCTCTTTCACTCTCTTGAAGCTATCCATTGAAGTACAAATGTTTTAATCTTGGTGAAGTTCAGGTACGATTTCTTTGCTTTCAGGTTTATTATCTTGGTCCTTTGATCCACTTTTTAAATATATGGTGTGATGTTGAGGTCCACTTTTCCTTTTGCACATGGCTTTTCAGACTTCTCACACCACTTATTCCTCTCCAGTAAATTATTTTGGAGCCCTTGTCAAAAATTACCTGACTAAAAATGTGAGGTTTTTAAATCTATTCCAATGAGCTATGTATCTATCATTATGCCAATACCACACTTGCATTGATTATTGTAGCTTTGTATGTGGTGGTGCATTTTAATGGTCCTTTTAGATAATTCTCGACTTTTTATGTTTAAAAGCACTAGTGAGCCAATGATAATGTTCATTTCTTAATACTACTATAGAATTAAAAGGGTTAATATAAAGTCCTTAAAAGCAATATATAAATTATACTGATCCTAAATAAATGTTAGCTATTATGTCAAAAACAATTCAGGCTGAGCCCCGGTGGCGTAATGGTTGTGCACGGGACTGCGGCCCACTGGGACGGAGGTTCAATTCCAGCAGTGGGGTTGGGCCTCCTACTCCCACCACCGGAGCGCAGTGATGGCCAAAAAAAAAACCCAAAAACCAAAAACAATTCACATAAAATATTAACATAGGGCTGAGCCTCGGTGGTGTAGTGGTTGAGTGCAGGACTGCGGCCCACTGGGTTGGCAGTTCAAATCCAGCAGCAGCTCTCTAGGAGCAAGGCTGGGCCTCCTACTCTCACCAGGACAGTGATGCCCCTCCCAAAAACAAACAAAATATTTACATAATCTGTAATTTCCCTTTTCTGGCATAAAGAAAAACACATAGTAAGAAACCAAGACACTTTTACTTATCAAGATAATATTAAACACTGTACTACAGAATCTCAAAAAGCATGTCTATAGATGGTTCAAAGAAACCCCGAGACAAGCAGCCACCCAAGTGAGGCATCAACTAAGTCCATTGGGAAGCAGCACACCAGCCTGCATGATCAAAGGATTGTAAATAATAAAACCCAAATCTTTAGAAGGGAGTGGTATCGGAGCTTAAACTGTGAACACCTGATTATCTAGAAGGTTGTGGGTAGTGAAAGTTCAAAATCCACCTGCAGGGTTGTTTCAATTTAAAAAAAAGTGTTGGGGACCTATCTGTGAATGAACCCTCCAGTGAATACCCCTGACCATAGACCAGGGACTGAACGGCTTTGCTAACATGCACTGGAAATGGTTTACTGTAGATGAGGTTCGATTAAAATTTAACCCCTCATCATTTGGTCTTCCATTTGACTCACTTTACATTTGTTCTACTCTTTAGTATTTCCCTTTCTTGCCAATTGAGGTTTTCCTGTTTGTTATTGTTGATTTTCGAAAAACGTTTTGTGCATGTTATAAAATCCAGGATAGGGCTGAGCGCTGGTGGTGTAGTAGTTGTGCACAGGACTGCAGCCCACTGGGATGGAGGTTCAATTCCCGCTCACAGGAGCAAAGGCTGGGCCTCCTACTCCCACCACCAGGGCAGTGATGCCTAAAAAAAAAAAAAAAAAAATCTAGGATAGGTAAATTTATAGATATTAACTGGATTAATGGGCTCTTGGGGGCATGACAGGGAAAGATGGGAAAAAGAAGTTAGTCAGTAAGTACAAAAATGAAAAAAAACGAAAATTGTGATTTCCTGACTTTGATATGATTGAACTATCAAATTGTATGATATACAAATCACGTCAACATAACTGTTAAAAGTTGAGAAGCCCCAAATCAATTGACTGGGTCCCCACATGGATTAAGCCTCATTAATCACCTCTGAACATAGTCCAAGGGTGTGAACAGCTTTATCATTAGTAAGAGGATGGTAAAGTCAATTATTGCAGATGTAGTTAGGTTAAAAAGTAATACCTTATCATTTGCCCTCCCTTTTGATCCATATCTTTGTTTTGCATAGTTACTGTTGTTTGCTTGCTTCCTGTTTGTGCTTTCCATGATTTTCTGTACATGAGATCCAGGATAGGTGGATGTACAGAGACAGTAACCATGCGAATTGCCTAGGGGCACAGGAGGAGGACATGGGGAAATTGGGAGCTAACAATTATGATAAAAGGTGTTTTGAACTTTATTGTGGTGGTGGACTACACAAATGTTCTTAATGTGACTAAACTATAAAATTGCATTTGTCTAAAAAAATTGAATTTGTCTGGGTGCACAAAAGTGGTGAAGTTGCTGGTGCCCAGCTATCAAAAGATATAGTGTCTGGAGTCTTAAAGGCTTGAAGATAAACAAGCGGCCATCTAGCTAAGAAGCAACAAAGTTCACATGGAATCAGCACACCAACCTGCATGAGGTGTCAATGGGATCAGCTATCAGGCATCAAAGACTCAGAACAAAAACTCATTATTAATGTGAATGAAAGGGGGTGGGGAGTAGATACCCAAAGCCCATTTGCAGACAACTGGACAACCCCTTATAGAAGGGTCTTGGGTCGGAGACGAGCTAGTCAGGGTACAGTATAGCACCGATGAAACACACATACAACTTTTCTCTAGTTCTTATATATTTTTTTTCCTTTTTTTTTTTTGGCATCACTGCTCCGGTGGTGGGAGTAGGAGGCCCAGCCCCACTGCTAGAATTGAACCCCCGTCCCAGTGGGCCGCAGTCCCGCGCACAACCACTACGCCACCGGGGCTCAGTCCTTTTCTCTAGTTCTTTAATGCTTCTTTCCTTCCACTATCATGATTCCAATTCTAACTTACAAATCCAGCTAGACCAGAGCATGTACACTGGTACAGATAAGAGCTCACAACACAGGGAATCCAAGACAGATAAACCCCTCAGGATCAATAATGAGAATAGATACCAGGAGGATAAAGGGAAGGTGGGTGAAGGGAAATTGATCACAATGATCTACATATAAGCCCTCCCAAAGGGGATGGACAACAGAAAAGTGGGTGAAGGGAGACAATGGTCAGTGCAAGGGATGGAAAAAATAATTTATATGCTTATAAGTTAACAAGAGTTGATGAGAGAGGTGGGAGGGGAGGGGAAAATGAGCTGGTATCATGGACTCAAGTAGAAAGAAAATACTTTGAAAATGATGACAACAGATGTACAAAAATACTTGACATAATGGATGAATATGTGGATTGTGATAAGAGCTCCTAATAAAATGATTTAAAAAATTGCATTCGTTAATAAAACTTTTTTAAAAAGTTGGTATTCGGAAAATGTGAGGTGAATTTCCAGAATGATTACACTCATCAAACAATCGTAAACAAGAATAAATTTATTTTAATTTCTTTTAAAGATTTAATGATATACAAAATGTATATAGTATAATATTTTTAAGTAATACATGTTTTTCTTTCCCCATCAACATAAACACTATTTAAACAGCTTATCTCTTTTTGCCTTATCTGTATCTATGAGATACACTACTGAATACAAATAAGCTTTACACTGCTCCCTTCCAAGTAAAAATTATAATTAGTACCTAGAAAACAAAGGGAAAAAAATCAAAGCATAAAACTATAATCCATGACAAGCTTTTTGTTGCTGAGTACTCAATAATATTGGGGGAAGTTAAGTTACATTTTTATTGGCATAAGGTTGCATTGCAATCTCCTGGCATCACTTAATGATAATCCAACGCAGCTTCTTAAATAAGTGCCAAACAGTATTCATGTTCAGATGTTCCTACACAATTTAAAAAGATATAAGAGTTCTCATTTACATTTTTATTTGATATACTGGTCAAGACAATCTGGGGGATGTAACTTCCAGGCTGTCACTGTAGATTTAGGTAGGGAAAGCACTTTTTTCATAAAGTAACTTCCTTCAAACGGTGAGTTAAGTTTATCCCTTTATTTGCTTAAGGTTATACCAGTCTACCATAGTTTTCTTCTATTTGACAGTGACTTGATAAAACAATGTAAAAACAAACAAATAACAACAGCAGCAACAACAACTAATACTTTTGCACAATTTGGGTTCTATTTAGCAAAAAACTGGCTCTGCCTTTAAATATGGAGCCTAACCCTGATTCATAAATAAAATTCCTCTTAGAAAATAGTCTTCAGCTGAGGCCCCTTATATAATATCCCTGTGAATCTAAACTTATAACAAGTATGCCCATCTAGTGGACAGGAAGTGTCTGCTGGGAACTCTCAACGCTCCCCATTGAATACACCCAGGAAGACCTTTGATTTCCACTTAGCCAAAAGGCTGAATGATTTCATCTCTCTTGCGGAATGGCAGTAAGCCAGCTGCCAAATAAAATCTGCAGGAACACCTCACTTTGGTTAATGGTATTGCACCACACAAGAGGGTATCACCCTCATCAGAACAAAGTCAAATGAGTACTCCTTTGCGAAAAAGAGCCCTTTAAAAAGTTTTAAATAGGGCTGAGCCCCGGTGGTGTAGTGGTTGAGTGCGGGATGGCGGCCCACTGGCTTGGTGGTTCAAATCCAGCAGCAGCAAGACTGGGTAGCTTCTACGACCACCAGAGGGCAGTGACGCCAAAAAAAAGTTTTAAATACTAATTTTCCTTTACCTTTAATATTTATCAGCTGCCAGTTGTATCCTATTGGGAGTTTTTGACTGACTAGTTTAAGCAGGTCAAAAGAATATTGACCTATCAACTGTTCTGGTGTCAGCAACTTCATTCTGCACACACCTTTATATATGTGTGTGTGTGTGTGTGTGTGTGTGTGTGTATGTCAATCATCAAACAATTCCTCCTGAAGGAAAAGTAACACAGCAACATTTTTGTGAGGTGTAGGAAAAACCAATGATTCAGTAATATTATAACATCAGACGAATAGAATTAGTTGATTCTGATTCTTTGGTTGAGTTTTCAGGCTGAAGAGTCAAATCTGAAGGTTCGTCCTGAGGAAATGTAATTTTATCAGGTGTATAATCATTCCTCTTCAGATCTACATTCATTCAAAAAAGAAGGAAGAGAGCATTTCTTAGAAGTGGAGATTTAAATAACAGTGAGCCAATTTTCCTTTAAATATGTTAGATCTATTTTTTAAAACCAGGTTGTTATAAATTCAAAAGTCATGAAATTGATAAAGATAAAATTTATTCATTCAACAAGTAATTATTAATACTGACCATAAGTATTTTCAAAGTGGGCTAATATTATAGCAGTGCACAAGGCAAGCCATCCTTGTTTGTATGCAAGACCTAACTTCTAGTGAACAAAGAAAACTATCAACAGAAAGATGAGGGCTGAGACCCGGTGGTGTAAGTGGTTGAGTGCGGGACTGCGGTCTGTGGGCTTGGCAATTCAAACCCAGCAGCGGCTCTCAGGAGCAGCACTGGGTAGCTCCCACGACCACCAGAGGGCAGTAATGCTCTCCCCCAAAACAAAAAAAAACACCCCAAAAAACAACAAAAAAAGAAAGATGATAGAGTTTCTAGTTACACAAGTGCTTTGATTAAAAAAAAAAATGTGTTGGAAGTCACACCAGAAAATTTAGGGCAGTGGCTGGCTCTCAACTTTCTGAACACTGCAACCCTTTACTGCAGTTCCTAAGGCTGTGGTGATCCCCAACCATTAAATTGTTTTTGTTGCTACTTCATAACTGTAATTTTGCCAATGTTATGAAACGCGATGTAAATATCTGAAATGCAAGATATATTTTCACTGTTACAACTTGAACATAATTAAACATAATGGAAGAATAGTGATTAATCACAAAACAATATGTAATTATTTATTGTGAAATATTAATGTGCTTTCCAATGGTCTTAGGCAACTCCTGTGAAAGGGCTGTTTGACCCCCAAAGGGGTTGTGACCCCACAGGTTAAGAACCACTGACGTCGGTGATTGTTTTAGGAAGGACTGTGTAGAAAGCAGGAGAGGTGACATCTGAGTAGAGATCTGAATAATCCTCAACAAGAAGTGTTTTAGGCCAAGGGAAAGTGACCTATGAAGGCAGGAAAGGGAACGGAATCGGTGTGCTCTCTCACTGACTATAAGGGGGTGTGTAGTGAGTAAGAGAACTGGTGCTCTCTATGTAGTACAGTAGTAACAGGAAGATGGTGGAGCTGAGAGCAGCAGGTAGAGCCCAGTGTTGGCCCAGTATGGTCTATGTGCCAAATATGGCCTGCTCTGTATTTAAAGTTTTATTGGAACACAGCTCCCCAATTTGTTTACAGCCTGTCAAGAGGCAGTACAGTTGGGAGTAGCTGTGACATATGTCATATGCCCCACAAAGCTTAAGTGTCTACTAGCTGTGTCCTTTATAGAAGAAAGATAGCCAATTCCCAATTTAGGGGTATAAGCTATGTATGTTGATTGGCAAAAAGCTTGTAACCACTCCCCATCCCTGCATCCCCTATCAACACCTGTAATCAATTATTGTCACTGTGCATCCACTTCTCCCGTGGGTCACAAACTGGGGCAGGCACCCAACAGAAACAATAAAACCAAATCTGAAATGTTAGACCATTATGTTTTTATCTTAATATAAAATATTCAGAATGTTTTAGTTGAACAGTTTATATTCAATGGCTCAAATATATACTTGCCACTGTGTGAATTATTTCACTTATATTAAAAGTATACAATCATGGTCTCACCCATAGCTAGAAAGCTGATTCCGATTCAAGAATGACCCAATATAGCAGGCGTCCTCCAACTACTGCTCATGGTTCACATGCGGCCTGCTGAGGACATTTATCCAGCCCCCTGGGTGTTTTTACTGCCACTGCTGCCCTAAGCTGACTCATCCTGGGTCCGCAGTTAATTTGTTCATAGTTGGTTTTTTTTCTTTCTAACTATAGTCCGGTCCTCCAATGGTCTGAGGGACAGTGAACTGGCCCCCTGTTTAAAAAGTTTGAGGGGCTGAGCCCCGGTGGCGTAGTGGTTGTGCGCAGGACTGCGGCCCACTGGGATGGAGGTTCGATTCTAGCTCCATGGAGCAAAGGCTGGGCCTCCTACTCCCACCACTTGAGGGCAGTGATGCCCCCCCCCGCCAAAAAAAAATAAATAAAAAGTTTGAGGACCCCTGGAATATAGGGTTTCTGAGACTGCACACCTCTACAGAAACAGTTTCAACTTTCTCAGGCTTGGCTGGTAGGTTTGAACCACTGAAATAATAATTTACAGCACCACCAGGCTTTCTTAAACTTGGTGTTAGGGGATGTAAACAACTTTGTAGTTATATTGTACAAAATTCAATGAAGTGCTTTTTATGTATATGTTTCTTTATAGCTTTGCTCATATATGTATTTTATCAACTTGGAATGATAGCAAATTATTACTTTCTTCCTCTCCTTTTAATTAAAATTATTAAATTGTAAAGGTCTTTTTCAATGTTGCCAACACAAGAATGTTTTTTTTTTTTTAATTTAAAATTTTTTATTTTTTGGGCATCACTGCCCTCTGGTAGTGGGAGTAGGAGGCCCAGCTTTGCTGCTGGATTTGAACCTCTAACCCAGTGGGCCGCAGTCCCGTGCACAATCACTACACCACCAGGCTCAGCCCATAAGAATGGTTTTTAATGTACAATAAATATACATAACATATAATCATACCATAATTTACTTAATCACAATCATTTCAAAACCCCTTACCATTGGACACAAAATGAAATATCTGATTTCTAAGTTCAAATTCTGCTTTGATAAAAAATTGTCAAGTATTTTCTTTGCTGCTAATATTAGAGTAGAGGAAAAGGGGAAAAATGTATCGAATGCCAAATGTGCTTTATTGTGTTTTCTTTTAGTTCTTAGCAGTATCCTATATGAATCACAAGCTATGCTCTTTTTGCAGATGAGGACAAATGAACCTCAGAGGCTCATGGTTATGCCACTGAACACACAAAGTCCTTGGATCTTTTTGGCTATATTACCAGAGAAGAACTGGTCCTGTGTTCAGATTATATGATCAGAATATACAAACAGCATATTTCTAGCATTTTTAGCATTCTTAGCAGTCTCTGTTGATGAATTTGAAGATTAGAGTTAAGAACTTCCAGGAGAATGTAGAGTGAGAACAAAACTCTGACACCTTTTCTCCCATCCAAGTACTAACCAGGCCCGACCCTGCTTAGCTTCCGAAATCAGACGAGATCGGGCGCCTTCAGGGTGGTATGGCCATAGACTCTGACACCTTTTCTAAGTGTGATATTAAACATCATTTCCAATATAATGGGTCCAATATAGGCTATTTTAAAAAATATGAGATACCTAAATCATATGTCTGGGGTGGTGCTAAGCATTTTACAAACACCTCCTCATTTAATCCTCAGAAAACAAGAAAACAAAAACCAAATAAACAAAACCAAAAAACCCTTCTGTGAAGTAGGTAGTCCCTGGGACTATGCAAGACTGGCTATTAACTACATGGTGGATTATAACTAGCAAATTAAAAAAAAATCAGCTCATAGGTGAGGCTCATCAGTAAGTTTCCAGAGTCCCAAAGGGGATGCTGAGGAATAGCAAAGGGTGTCAGTGTTGCAATCTGCAATTCTTGAAATACAAAGATGATAATGAGAGAACATATGGAGCTTAATAAAATCTTCTTTTACAAACTTTTTTCAGTTTACTTCTAAGTCTACTCACCTTTCAGATCTCAGAAAGCATGTCAGCATTTGCAGACCTCCAAGTTTGAGTTAACCAGCTTACATGCCCTAGAGCTGTCTGATCTCTTCTTATCCTCTCTAGGCCTCTCCTTATCCTATCTAGGCATCATAGTCTTTTAACTGCCTGTAAACCTGGTCAGTATTCAACAGTGAACTAAAATCATGTCTACCTGTTCCTATCATATTTCTAAACCTAGAGAGTTCTTGTTATCTAGCAGATAATGAAAATCAGACTCACTTACACTTCTCTGCCAGTTTCATTGATAACCAACAAGAAACTTCCGAATCTGGCATAAGTAGAGGACATTTTGAAATCAAACCTTCATGTCTTTGGCCTTTCAAGGTGTTAAAATAATCAACTCTGCTAACGGTTATATATTATATTGATTAAGAAAAAGTTTACCTGGGAGTTTAAGCTTTCTACAGCAAGAATTACAGTGATGTTTTGCTCTAAAATTTTTTATTGCATCTTCTCCTAGATTTGCTGGACCAAAAACCATATCACAGGATCTGGAAATGGTTGTTCAAAAAAAGAAAAACATTTTAGAATTTAAAATTATGAAACATTTTAATTAAATTATTAGAATTCAGTATTACCTCTTTTCTTCTGCTTTTATCACAGATGGGTCAGTTAAATTTTCACCAACACCTATAAAAGTATATATATATATATAAAGATATAACTTATATGATAACCTGTATAAACATTGGTATTTGCACAATTAAGTCTGGAGAAATATTTATAAGATCGCCAATCTTTATAGCATTATTCAAATAGCATCCTTTTTCTTTTATCAGAGGATTGTCTATTAAAAGAGGAATTTAGGGCTGAGCCCCGGTGGCATAGTGGTTGTGCATGGGACTGTGGTCCACTGGGATGGAGGTTCAATTCCAGCTCACAGGAGCAAAGGCTGGGCCTCCTACTCCCACCACCAGAGGGCAGTGATGCCTAAAAAACTAAAAAAAAACAAAAAAACCCTAAAAACTAAAAAAAAGAGGAATTTAAATCATGTTATACCTACATATTACAGAATATAATGAAACTCTTGAAAGGTATCACTCAGAGAAGATAAAAAGAATCAGACTTCCATGATATATTAGTATGTAAAAAATAAAAGGGCAAAAAATATAGTTATGTGTGTATAAACATGTCCCTCTTAAGGGAAAACCATTACATACTCACACCCACAGAGATTGTCAATAAAGATAGCTACAATCAATTTTCCTCTCCTTATACTGATGTTGCTTCACCCATCAAGTGTTGGGATCCATTTCCTCTCCCCTGGGATAGGAGCTGCTTTGACCATGAGGATGTGGCAGAAGGGATGTAGGGCTGCTTTGGGGCTAAGAGTTCTTGTTTTTTCTCTGAGGAAATGCTTGCTGCTAGGCAAGAAGTCTGACTGTTTGAAGCTACCAGCAGCAAGGCACTGTAAGCTTGTGAGACATAGAGGGAAACCGTCTGGTGGAAAGTAAGGGATTTAGCTGACACTGAAGGGACTCCTCAAATATGTCTCTAGTCAAGCTGTCTTTGTGAGTTCCAGCCATTTCAGGTGATAACACTGTCTACATTCCCGCATCAGATAAATACAAGCAAAAAAGTAGTGGCTGTTTTTAGATGGATGAATAATATAAACAACACCAGGAAATAAGAGAGATACTTGCTTTTGTGTTAAAAGAATATTCTTTATACATTTAAAAGCTCAAGGCAGCATATGTGTGTAGCCTGGGGGATTTCACGTATTTTTGACTTGATATTTTGATAAGCACACAACAATTCATTCAGTCAGGCACACTAGTTAGGGTCCTTATGGCTGATGGCTACATATGACTTCTACCCATTTGTTTTTTATCAGTTGCATCACATGAATAGGTGAGAACTTATTGCCCATATTTCCGTTAGTAACATGCTAATAAATTTACCTTGCAAATCAAGTACCAGTAACTCTCCTCTTGTATATTCATAAGTCCAGTGGCTGAAGGCTAACATGATCTCTTCCAATGTATTTGTGGGGATGATTTCATCACCATTGTTATTGTTGTATTTCCTGAACTCTCCAGTCATACACTCTTCTACAGCAAACCACTGTCCCGCTGAGTGACAGTACAGCAGGAAAACCTCAAGGAACCTTATAAGAAATAATTATAGACATGACTGCTACTTTTGCTAGTAAGAATCTAATCGGTAAAAAAGGTGAGTGATAAAATATTCAGCATCAGTCATGAAGATAAAAAAAGAATCCTCCTACTCATAGAAAATTAAAAAAAAAAAAAAAAAAAAGAACAGCCAAAAAAGTTTAAAGATCTACCTTGGAGAATATGGTATGGATTTGGGTTTCATTTGGTTGAAGGCAAATGTGAGTTTTTGTGCTGCTCTCTGTTGCTGAATTTCCTACAGAGGGTTGGGGAGGGAGGAGGAACATGGTCAATATTGAGACTCAGCTCAAAGTTTGGCCCACTGCTAAGTATTCACTGGTACTTACTCTGAGGCAGAGATGCAGAACTGTATCTTCTTTATAAACACTTGACCATGTGTTAACCACTTCAGGAAGAAAAGATTTAATGATGTACAGATGCCCTGATTTGAGGATATCATGCTCTGACCAGGCACACTGTACTTTGACAGCTCTTCGTAAACCTCCTCCCATCTCCTCTTTACTTAAAAATTCAATTTTGGCACAGAGGCCTAGCTGTGACCAAGATGACATGCTGTTATTTAGTATGTTGGGAGAACTCTCTTCCAAGCGATACACAGTGACAAGCTCACCTGTAACATGAATGGAGAGTTTATGTTTAAATTATGACTTTTAAAAAGGACCAAGAAAAAGAAATTTTACAGATATCTGTAATTAAGGACTAGAAGATGAGATGACCAAGTTGTGATTTTATAAAAAATTTAGGGCTGAGGGTTGAGCCCCGGTGGCATAGTGGTTGTGCTCAGGATTGCGGCCCACTGGGATGGAGGTTCAATTCCAGCGGTGGGGCTGGGCCTCCTACTCCCACCACCGGAAAGCAGTGATGCCCCCCCCAAAATTTAGGGCTGAGCCCTGGTGGCGTAAGTGGTTGAGTGCGGGACTGCGGCCCACGGTCATGGCGGTTCAAATCCAGAGGCAGTTCTCAGGAGTAGCGCTGGGTAGCTCCCATGACCACCAGAGGGCAGTGATGCGCC
>PVJH01026689.1:0-29749 GCA_004026705.1 Nesogale talazaci
TCCTACATATTAACACAGGGGAAAAGATGAAGTGCTCTGCTCCCATAAAGATGTAAGGCCTCAGAAAGTCTATAAAGGGTCACTTTGATAGGAATCATCTCTATGCCAATAGCTTTGAGGATATCGCAATAAGTTTAAAGAATAATATCAATTGAGCCAGCAAAAAAGCTTTTAACAAAATCAGAATTTTCTCAGCATGAAAATTGAGTATATTTTGCATGTCTGCTAAAATTATAGACAGAAGCTCTGGTAGCTTAGTTGGCTACACATCGGGTACTAACCACAAGGCCAGCAGCTAAAACATACCCCAGCCACTCTGCAGGAAAAGGATGAAGCTTTGTGGTCCTGCAAAGATTCACAACATCAGAAGCCCTCGATAGCAGCTCTACTCTGGTAATCCTATAGGGATACTGTGAGTTGGAATTGATTCAGAAGCCGTGTGAAGAACATGATACTTAAGGCTGAAAGACTAAATCTTTATTTACGGGAATAGGCCACCAGAATGTTCACTCCCTTGATCCTTATTATTCATAGTACTAGTAGTTCTTGCCAGGGCATAAAATAAAAGATTACAGATGAGGGAAGAAAAACAAAAGCAAAATAAAAGAAGCTGTCCATGTTTGCATATGATACAATTGCCTATGTAAATAGAAGATCTAACTATTCTGTGACAAAAATCCATTGTTATTGAGTTGATGTCAATACATAGCGATCTTATAAGACATGGTAGAACTGTCCCTGTACATTTCTGAGACTGCAACTGTGGCTGGACTCCACAATGCCACACTCTACTTGCAGCACTCTCCACCATGAGCAGCTCTGACCTCCCAAGACTCCCTTCTCCCCAGGTGGTGGTGGGACCACTGTTGAGGTCCCTCCTACCACCAAAACATGGCCCAAGCAGCAATGGCTAATCCCTGCCTGCAATCCTCCTATAGTAAGTTTAATTACCTGCGCAACAACAGCGTTCTCCACAATTGTCTGACACAATCCCACCCCCACCCTAGCAGCAGCTATGGCTCCTCTCCTCTTACCACTGCAGCAACAGCAGCAGTGGCTTGTCCTACATCCACACCCCCACTCTGTGGAAACTTTTGGCCAGAACCTGCAGCAGTCGCAGTGGGGGGGTCCCTGTCTTCTCTCAGTACCCAGTACCATAGCAAGGAGGCCTCCCCCACCATTTTCTTCTATCTGGTGCTTTCAAATAAAAAGGTGCCAAATCATGGCCTGACACTCTAGACCAGAAACATCACTAAGGTGGTGGTGGGCCTCAATTCGACCCATGGGCATATACACAGTCATCATCCTCACACCAGTCTTTGAGAACCCCTACTGCTGTTGGCCACTGAATTTCTGCAGCAACTTACCTACATAACAGTCTGACTCCCCACTACCACAGTAGGCCACAGGCCTCAAAAACACTCTAACCAGTCACAGTGAGAAAGAGTTCAGGGCCCCCTGGTCTCCCAGACACTTGACATCCAGTACTTCCAAAATGGCACGCAAACTGTATAAAAACACAACACCCTTTATGAACAGATGCTATGAAGAGAAACAGTTCTTGAAAAGTTGGTCTATCAAAATGAGACACAACACAGAAGTCAACACCCAAATTAGTGAGGGAATTTGTGGAGACAAACTTCCCCACCGTAATGAATGAAAATTAAACACTGAAGCAGAGAAAAACACCAATTAGACTAAACCCCAAGAAGAATTCATCAAGGCCTATAATAATCAATTATCCAACTTTGAAGAAAAGAGGAAAATTTTAAGTGCAGTAAGAGTTTACCAAAAAAAGGGGGGGGGCATCAAATGTAATGGTGCACAGGTAAGAATATGTTCAGACCTATCAGCAGAAACCACGAAAAGGAGGAGAGAGTGGGGTAACATCTTCTGAAAGAAAGAAGCATCCGCCCAGGAATCCTCTACCCTGCCAATTCTCTATCAAGATAGGAGGTGAGTTAAGAGTCTTCCAGAAAAAGAAAACACTCAAAGAATATGCTGCAAGACACCAAATTTCAGAAAATCCTTTTCAACTCAGTATGGTCAAAGCCAATATGCATGAAGGTAAAGCAGGAGACCACAGTATAGCCCAACACCATCCATAAATGAAGGTGTCAATAGCAATTACCAATATAGCATGGCCACAGAGGGAAAGGAAGGCAAGAATGAAGCCTTCTCAGTAGCCAAATACAGCACACTTATTTGATGGGAGATAGGAAAACATGCAACACAAAGGTCATACGAAGTCAGAAATAAATCTAGGGATCATGATAATAAGTGTCAATGGTCTCAATTCATACATTAAATGAAAAGAGCTAGCAGACTGTTTCAGAAACCATTTTTGCCTGCAAGAGACATGTCTTAAGCTTGCAGACAAAAATAGACTAAAGATAAAAAGCTGGTGGAAAACATACCAGGCAAGTGGCAACCTAAAAGAAAGCAGGGGTTGCAATCCTACTTGCCAACAAAATTGCCCTCAAGGTGAAAACTGTAATGGGAGATAAGGAAGGGAACTGGCTAATGCTCATAGGATCAGTAAACCAGGAACCCGTGAGCATAGTAAATATAAACGCACCTAATGAGAGAGCCACCATATTTGTCAAACTATTCAAAAAATGATGAAAGAAATCATGAATAGTGATAGTAGGTGACTTCAAAACAATAGGATCAGAGAAAGATAGATCATTGGGGAATAAGTTTAGCAATGAGGCTATATAGCTAAACACTATAATTAATAAACTGGACATGATGGACATATATAGAGCTTTCCATTCAAATGTAAAAAATTTATTCTTTTAAAGTGCTCCTGGTTCATTTTCAAAAATAGGTCATAAAATGGGGCATATGTTGAGCCTGAGTAAATTGAAGCACATAGAGATTACTCAGAAGTCCTTCTTGAATCATTGCATCATAAAAGGGGAGAACAATAAAAGGATAACTAGAAAAACAAGAGCAAACAATTGAAGGATAAATCATGATCTTCCGCAACATGAATGAGTACTGGATCAGGTTAGAGAGGTGTTTAGGATGTCTCTAGAAACTAAAGAGAATGAGAATACAATGTATTAACATCTATGGGATACAGAAAAGACAGTTGTCAGAGATAGCTTGATAGTAATAAGGACATCTATGAAAAAGGAAGAGAGATTTATGACTGATAAACTATCTCAAAGCCTCCAGCAACTAGAACAGCGTCAACAGAACAACCCCTGCAATATTAAAAGAAAATACATAACAAAAATCAGCGCAGAGTTAAACCAGTGGGAAGACAAGAGGACAAAGGAAATAGCATATACTAAACTTCCCCCCCCCCAAAAAAAAACCTTGTTGAATGAAAGGATTGACAGATCATTGGCAAGCCTAAGCAAGAAAAGGAAAGAGCAAACTTCAATAGCCAGGATGACGGATGAAGCAGGGGAAATCACAACAGACCCCAATAATATTAAAAGGACAATCACAAAGCACTATGAAAGTCTATGTTCTAATGAGCTCAACAATGTGGGAGACATGGACAAATACATGGAAACACAGTCCATCCCTGTATCACCTGAGAGATCAAGAACCTCAACACATCCCTAGCATAGAAAGACGTAGATACACCTATTAAGAAACTCAACAAAAAGAGCTCCTAAACTAAACAACTTCTTAGGAGAATTTGATCAAGCAGTCACAGAACTGTCACAGATCCTCTGCAAATCACTCCAGAGTGTCCACAAGGATGGCAAACTCCCAAACTCATTTTACAAATTCAGAATAACTTTGATACTTAAACAGGGCAAGGATTCCAAAGGAACAGAGAACTCCAGACCAATATCTCTAAGAAACATAGATGCAAAAATTCTTAAGAAATTATTGGTCAATGAAATACAAAAGTATTTAAAACATATCATCTTCCATGATCAAGTAGGATTCATCCAAGGGATAGAGGGATGGCTTAACCCGCCCCAAATCCATCAATAGTATACATCACATTATAAGAAAAAGTATAAGAACCAGATGATAGTAACAATAGATGCAGAAAAGGCATTTGACAGCATCCAAAACTCATTCCTAATTAAGACACTCGAGAAGATAAGAATGGCAGGAAAATTTCTCAAGTTAATACAAACTATCTAAAACATCCAACAGTTAAACTCATTGTCAATGGAGGAAAGATAAAAACAACCCCACTGAAAAAGGGAACCCGACAAATAGTCCCTTTGTCCCCACTTATATTCAACATGATAACTGGAGGTCCCAAATAACAACATAAGACAGCAGAAGAACACTAAAATTATCCAACTGGGAGAGGAGGAGGTGAAACTCTCAATAGTTTCAGACAACATAATTCTATTCATGAAAATACCCAAAGCTCCTCAGCAGGAATACTGACAGCAGTAGAGGAATATGGAAGATTGTCAGGATACAAGATCAACAAACAGAAGTTTATTGGTTTGCTATATACATCAGATAAGATTATGTGTGTTAGCTCGGTAGACTACAAGAACATAACCTGCAAGACTCATCTGTGTAAGATAGGTCTTTATATAAAAGAGTAATTGTATATTGAGAAAATATCCCCTTATAGTCCAGATCAAGTCTGTAAGTCTGTTATTATTCCATATGTTTGAAGCCAATTCATAAATTCCTCTTCACTCATATAACATATGTAATGATGCCGAATATAGGAAGATCACAGGCCAGTGAGTGGAAAGTCTTGTATATCTAGTGATGATGGAAGCTTTTCAGCATTGACATGGGTCTCCATGTTGTTTTTTCAGCTCCTGGACTCTAGCTCCTTCAGTGTGTCTCCATGTGTCTTGTCAACAAGAATGCCTTTCAGGTGGAGTTTGTGTATCCCACCTCCAGTGTCCCAACTCCTTAGTGCTTCCAAATTAGCTCATCTAGTTGCAACCAGTCTCAAGCTGACAACAGATTATGTAACTACTACACCATGGCAGAGAAGATCAAGAAGATTGTTACAATTGCCATGAATAAAGGGAAATATCTATGGGTATATTCAAGCAAAAATAGCCTCAAAAGCTGCATACAAGGAAAACTACATTTCCTACTATAGAAAATTCAGAGCAATCTCCACGAATGGAAGAATATCCCATGTTTGTGGATTGGAGGACTTAATCTAATAAAAATATCAATTTTATCCAAGATACTGTATAAGTTTAATGCTATCCTGATTCCAATATTAACAACTTTCTTCAAAGAATTGGAAACACTGACCACCAATTGCATAAGGAGAGGGAAGAAGATCATACTTAGCAGAGAACTCCTCAAGAAGAAGGAAAGGACTTGCTTACCTGACTTTAACATTTGCTACATAGCCAACAGTGCTCAAAACAGTGTGGTATTGGTATAATGACTGATATTCAGACTAATGGAAAAGAACTGAAAACCCAGAAATAAAACCATGAGAAACTGATCTCCAACAAGGGCCCAAAAAGCATTAAGTGGAGACAGATACCCTTTTTAAATGGTCCTGGAAACAATACCCACCTATAGAAAAAATGAAACAAGACCCTTACCTCATCCCCTGCAGGAGAACAACCTCAAGGTGGATCATAGAGCTAAGTAAAACCTGAAACTATCAGGACCATCAACAAAAAATCAAGACAAACCTAAGAACCTTGACCCAGGGAATACATAGGATAACTGCAATAAGGAAGATTATACACTCAGGTGAACTTGAAATCGACAAGTGTGAGAAATTCATGAAAAGATTAGTACACATGGCTGGTCCCAATCTGATCCTAATTGACCCCATTCCTAGAAGCATGTGCTTCAGAGAACTACGCTAAATATACAGACTGGGGAAGAGGTCAGCCTACCATGGTCCCAAAGAAGCAAGCCAAGAAGGAAAGAGAGAAAGGAAAGTCTAGACCCCCCATATCAGTACAGCAAGCCCAGAGGATGATGCCCCTGCACAGAAAGGACTGCAGAGTCGACAGCAGTTCAAGATATATTGCACCCAAACTGGAGCATACTGCAACAGAGGACAATATGGGGGGGGCATACAGTGCAGAGTTAGTCTGGTATGAATGCCCCACAGCAGGATAGACCCAGATGGAAGTATAACAGATCAGCAGTGGGAGCAAAGCCAAGTCACAAAGCCCCTAAAGAGCTCCCCAAATAGGCTTCAGGCTAAGAGGAGCTGCTCCCAAAATTCTCCCAGGCCCTATGGAGAGATAGCAATAGATGTCAGCATACAAGCCTGGAATTAGGTACCCTTCTTCTCTTCTGTTTTTCCCCCAATCTTTTGGGTTTTGTTTGTTTGGTCCATGTTATTGTTGGTTTTCCTACTTATATACGACAGGCTTAGTAAGCAAGCTCATGGAGAAAGTAAAAGGACCAATGTTCCTAGAGAAGCTTAGGGGGAGAAGGAGGCAGAGGAAGGTGGCGCCATGCAAGCAATGTCATGGACAGGAACAAATAGGGAATTAAAATCAACAACAAGGAGGACATAGAGGTCCATATCAGTCCAGTGGAGAGGAAGTACTAAGAGGTGAAAGTAGGGCAAGCATGAAGGTAGGGCAGAAAGAAGGCAAAGGAAACAAAGGAATGACCTAGGAAGCAAAGCTATGGATAGACGTACAAGAATAGGTGTGTCCATCTGCAAGTACATGAATAAAAATAGAGGTATTAGCCTATGTATATATAATTATATGATGATACACTAGGGTAGTGGATGTACTTCAGGTCTTGATTCATACCTTCCTCAATAGAAGAACACGTTGTTCTAGCAAACTGGGATTCTGTGATGCTCATCCTCCCTGGCACAAAAGACAAATCGGATGCATTAGTAAATGTGGTGAAGAAAGCATATGGTGCCCAGCAATGGAAAGATATGGTGTCTGAGGTCTTAAAAGCTTGAAGCTAAACAAGTGACCATCTAGTGGAGAAGCAACAAGCCCACATGTAAGAAGTACATTATCCTGTGTGATCATGAGTTGTCTCTGGGACCAGGTAACAGGCATTTAAAGACCCATAATAAATACACAAACAAAGGAAACAAACTATACTATTGAGAATGAGGGAGTTGAGCAGAAATCAAAACCTATCTGGGACAATGAGACATTTTCCCACAGAAGGGTCAGGAGGAAGGCATGAGTCTACCAGGATGCAGTAAAACACTGAAGAAACACACAATATTCCGCTGGCTTCTTGAGCTTCCTCACCCACCCCCGTCATGATCCCAGTACTGCTTCTCACTTCGGACTAGAACAGAGCATGTGCACATATTTGTGGAATCCAGGAATGGGAATAGTGATACCAGAAGGATAGGGCATGGTAGGGAAAGGAGGAGAGGAAGAGGGAGCTGATCACAATGATCCCCACATAACCACATCATCTCCTCCAAGGGAGTGAAAACGGAAACTGTGGGGGAAGGGAGACAGCAGTTAATATAAAGTATGAAAGTAGTGTAATAATAATAATTTGCAACATATTCAAGGGTCAGGAGTGTGTTGTGGAAATGGGAGGGAAAAAAGAGGAGCTGATACCAAGGGCTTAATAGATGGTAAGTGTCTACAAAAGAATGATTGCAACATATGTTCAAATGTGCTTGATACAATTGACACATGAATTGTTATAAGAGTTGTAAGAGCCCCCAATAATATTATCTTTTAATAAAAAAGAGTCTATTAAGGTGATGAAAGAAAAGCTGAATACCACATATCAAAGAAGGGAATAGTGAATAGAATATACAAAGAAACATCAAAGCCCAAAAGTAATGAAAAAAGAAAAATTGATTAGAAAATGAGCAAGATACAAGAACAGCTACTTCACCGAAACAAATAAACAGATAACAAGCATGGAAAGATGGTCAATAGCATTTGTCACCAGGGTCATACAAGTCTATCAGACATCATTCACCCAGCAGAATGAGTAATAATAAAAATGAGGAAGTATTTATAAAAATTCCTATGAAATAGAGAGAAACTGCATATGTTGCTGTTGCTAGGTGGTTCCTAATCACAGTGATTCCCTGTGCAACTGAGCAAAATACTGCCCAGTCCTGCGCCATCCTCAGCCCACTCTTGACCCTGGTGGGTGTCAATCCGTCTTGTCCAGAGTCTGCCTCTTTGTTGCTGCTCCTCTGCTTTACCGAGTATGTGGTACTTTCCAGGACTGGTCTCTTCTTTATAATCTGCTCAAAGTGCATGGGACTGTCTCGCCAAGCTTCCCTCTAAGGACTATGCTGGTATTTTTCTTTCAAGACAGTTCTGTTTGATCTTTTGACAATCCATGGAACTTTCAACATTCTTCACTAGCACCACAATTCAAATGCATTAATTCTTCGTCTTTTTGATGTGTCCAACTTTGGTAGACATTTGAGGTGATTAAAAATAACATGGCTTGTGTCAAGTACACCTTAATCCTCAAGGAAGCATCCTTGCTTTTCGATTTCTAAAGAGGTTTGTTGCAGCAGATTTATCAATGCAATGTGTCCTTTGACCTCTTGACTGATGCTTTCATGAACACTGACTGTGGATCCAAACAAAAGGAAGGTTTCACAGCTTCAGTTATTCCCCATGTATCACAATGTCACCTCTCGGTTCACTTGTGAGGAGTTTTGCTTTCTTTGCATTAAATTGTAATCCATATTTGGAGGCTATAATCTTTGGTCTTTATCAGCGAGTGCTTCCAGACCTCCTCTCTTTAAACAAGCAAAGTTGTGTCATTTGCCTATTGCAGATTGTTCAAAAACCTTCCTCTAACTCTGATGCCATACTCCTCTTTGGATGAGTTAACTTCTTCGATAATTTATTCAGCATACAAATTTATTTGGCATGATCACAAAATAGAATACGGGCATACAAATTTCTTGATTTTAAACTATGGAATATTTCCTTGATTTGTTTGCCCGGCTATCTTTTGATCTATGTGCAGGTTCTGCATAAGTATAGTGAAATGTTCTACAATTCCCATTCTTCACTAACCTACGTATGATTTTTTAGGAGTCAGTAAAACACAGACATGTATTCTCTGCTTTCAGTCAATATCTATCTGTTATCAGCAATGATATAAAATATTACAAATCCTCTTCACAATCCTGCTTGGACCTCTGGCAACTCCCACCTAATATACTCTTGTAAATATTGTTGGATCAACTTCAGCACAATTTTACTTACAGGTGAAATCAATGATATTGTTCTAAATTTGAGCATTCCATTGGGTCATTCATCTTTCTTTGAAATGCATACAGATATGAATCTCTTCCAATCAGTTCACCAGATTATCTGTCTTTCAGAACTACTGACATAGACCATTAAGTGCTCACCATTCGTCATCAGTTTGTTGGGCCATTTCAGTTGGTAACCTATCAAAGCCTGGAGTCTTGTTTTGGGCTAATGCACACAATGAAGTGTAGACTTCTTCCTTGAGTACCATTGGCTCTTGCTAATATGCTGCCTCTTGAAATGGTTGAATGTTGACATTTGGGGACAATGACTATGTGTTATATTCATCACCTTGGGATGCTTCCTGCATCATTCAATATTTTGTCTATATAATCTTTCCATATCATAACTTGAAACTTGAATATCTTTCTCGATTTCCTTCAGTTTGATATGCTAAGCATATGCTTCATTTCTGGTGTTTTAACTCTAGGTATCTGCACATTTCATTACAATTCTTTACTTTGTTTCTTGAGCTGCTCTTTGAAATGTTCTGCTCAGTTCATTTATTGCATCAACTCTTCCCTCTGCCTAAGCTACTCTATGGTGAACAGCAAGTTGCAGAGGTTCTTCTAGACATCCACTTTTAGAGTCACTGCCTATATTTCCTATATTTAAAATTATCTTTTTCTTTCTTCACATATGATGTTCTTGTCATCATACAGATTTTAGGTCTCTGTCATTCGTGTTCAATGTGTCAGTGCTCACTTTGCCAGCACACATACTAAAATTGCAACGTGTCAAATCTATTCTTGAGCCCTTTTGTCTAAAGATATTGAACTTCTCCACTGTATCTTTCCACAGATGTATTCCATTTAATTCTACTCTATTCCATTGGGTGAGATCCAGCTGTCTTGTAGCTGTTTATGTGGTTAAATAAGGTTATTTAACCTTGCACTGAACAAGGAATTGCTCTTGCAAAAATCAATCCTGCAATTCACAGATTTGTTGAATGACCAATGCTGTATTTTCCAACTACCAGTGCTTTCCATGTTCAACTTTTGCATCTTAGTTGCTGGCAATTATTACTATATCTTAAATATGTAATAGATCAATTTTAGATCAAAGAAGTTGGTCGAATTCTTCAATTTCTTCATTGCTAGTCTTAATGGTAGGAGCACTGCTGCCATTGTGGATTATAGAGTAGACTGCTCATGGCAAGGCCAACTAGTGGAATCAAGCAGCTGCTCTGAAGGACACAGATGAGGCTGTGTGTGCCCATTGAGATGCAGAGCATCAGCACCCCACTGCTGCAATTCTGAACTCTCTCACATGCTGGCTGTGAGTCAGAATTCCTTCAAAGACAGTCATTTGATTTGGGATTGACATTAGTAGGTGATATGTAGTCTGTATAATTATTATATTAGCGGGGAATCCTTGTTGAATTATAAACTTTATGTAAGCGGATTACCCTTAGGCCTCTTTTAAGTTTTGGCTAGTCAAAGTAGTAGGGAAAGTCATTCAGTGAAGGCATGCCAGTCTTAAAATTCAGTTGCAATCATTCCCATGTGAATGAAACTCTGGAATTTGTTATTTCATCACAGACATGGTTTTCATTTTTCTCTTGCAAGAAACTGAAAATGTGCAAACAGCAAACTCATCCTCTCAGAAAAGCCCTGGTGGTGCAGTATTTGAAACACTCAGCTGCTTATCAACATGCCCATCGTGTTTGCTTAGTGGGAACAAGATGTAGCAGTCAGCCCTATGAAGCAGGGATTTTTTTTTAGTATTGTAATATATTTATTTAATTTTAAAATGCCGCAGGACAAGGGAGAAATTGTGAAAAAGCAGAGGTCTGGTCACCTTACTTACATCCATATTCATGTTTATGAATTTGTTTCTCTAGTTTACCCGGACTAACACGACTTTTCAATGGTTTTTATGTTTTAAATACTATGGTAATTCTCTTCTTTGGGGGGGGGGGCTTCATTTCAAAAACATTTATTTCAGAAAATTTCAAATATTCACAAAATTTGACAGGAGATTAATTAGGCCCTTATGTACCTATCATTTCTGAACTAAGGGATCAAGATGAGCTGCAATTGGCTCCAGGGTAGTGGGTGGGCAGAGGGTGATCAACCCTTTCCACCTCTCCACAAGGAGTCTTGGTGGTATAGCAGTGATGCGCTGTGCTGCTAACTGCAAGGTCAGTGATTTGAAATCACTGCAGGAGAAAGAAAGTCTTTCTATGCCCCTGAAGAGTAACAGGATCACCTCAGAAACTTACAGAGACAGTTAGTTCTACCTGGCCTATTGGGTTGTTGAAGTTTTGTGGTTTTTTAAAAAATTTTTTTAGATATAGAGCTATGACAAATAATCAGATAGTTATTGAAAAGAAGTGGAAAACCTGAATATAATAGGTATTCGAAAGAAAATATGTACGTAAAAAGAATAATTTTTCAGTTTTAAAGGATCTTGATTAAAAATTAAGTTTCAATGTGTTTGTATTTTAGTTGAATGAAAAGGCATCCTTGGCAGTACCCTGCCTTCTCCAAAGTTGTTTTCTTGAGCATCGTCACGTGTGTCACCTAGGACTCTGTTCATCTCACTCAAGTGAGTTGAAGTGTCCATTGGCTTAAGGAGCTCTGCGGTGGGGTGGTGGTGAGGCCCTGGGCTGTGATTCGTGTGGCTGCAGTTCCAAGCCAACATCGGCTCAGTGGGAGAGAGACGGGCTTTTGACTCCAGTAAACGGTTTCAGTCTCAGAAACCCACAAGGGTTCACATGCGTCTTCATTGACTTGATGGTGTCGAGTTTAGTGTGTTTTGAGTTGTACTGAAATCATATTCTGGGGCAGATTAAAAATGATCTTTCTATGTTGCTTGCTCTTTGTTATTGTCATGTATGATCAAGAGAATAAAACAAAAGGCATGGCCTTACATTAAAGAAAAAGGATAATAATTATTAAATCAGAAACCTTGCCTCCCTTTGGTTTTCCTTGTGACTCTTCATTGTTGAATCTTTCACTGATTTTCTGGAGCTATATTTAACTTATCCTAAAGAACTTGTGTTTCTTTAGGAATGATTCCCTCTGGTTATGTTGCTTTGGTTGGTTAATATTGCCTGTGATTGCTTTTCATTTCTCTGAGAGGGAAGGGAAATGAGGAAATAGAAAATAGCACATCGTACCCTTAGCCCAAATCTGAAATGTTTATGTCTGTAATTGACATTTAAGGTAGTATCTTATTTTATTTATTAATTTAATTAATTTAAGGTAGTATCTTATTCAGCTCTCATCTTCACGAAGTTCAGGAATATTTTATATATCTTAGAGATGAGGCACCAGAGACTTGCAAATGTTAAAGTGACTTCCAAGAATAGTCCATAGCAAATTACAAGTGCTTAAATATTAGCTGAATATGTTTGAATGTGTATTACTTAATAAGTATTAGAAAAGGGAATATAATTTAGGTGTTTAATGCTTATGCCATCACTAAGCACATGTTGATTAGATTAAATATAAAGACATCTTAAGGGTATTAGATTCTATTTATGTTCAAGAATTGACCTTCCTTATTAAAACTCTCTCTTTCTTTTTTTCTCTCCAAACCATGTGGTATTCAATATCAGGGCAGGAGAAAAACCATCAGCCTGTGGGAACCAGGAAATCATTCACGGCAGCTCTCTGTCGTTCTTAAATGTAGAACACTTAATCCAAGCCTTTTCTCTATTTGAATGTCATATTTGCATTCTTCTAAAGAGTACATATTTTTCAAACAAATAGGAGCTGTTTTGTATTTCCACACCTTGCTATATCCATTTACATGGGCTTCTCAGTTTAAAATCATATTAGTCCTGTAAAACTTTATTTTTGTTGGTGAACATATACATTTTACACTTAGGAACAGGTGTAAACTCTGACATCTGGAACATCTATCAGAAAAGAATGTCCCTGAGGCACTTACACAAGAGGATATCAATGCACATTCACACAATGACATTTCAGGCAGATAAGTGCCCTTCTATCTAGGCACCAAATAAGAAAAATAGAAAGCATGAACAGAGAGCACATGACACAAAATGAAATACATATGTAGGGACTGACCATCATTTGCCGGGGTTAGGGCCTGATTCCATGGTGAAACTGAAGTCCATTTTAAAATGGAAGATTTAACATTTAACAGCTAAGCACATAAAAAGGAATTCATAACAGCAAAACCTACATCAATTGGAATGACCTTTCTCAGAAATATCTTTTACAGATTTTCCTCTGGGCTGTCTCTTTTCTTCCCTGCTCTACTGTAGACCTTTTTTCAATAGAACTCCCCCCTCCCTCTCCCTCCTTTTCCTTCCTCACGGATAACCTTACTTTTCCTCTCTTTAGTCTTATGAATCAGCTTTCACTGTGGAAAACTTGGAGAGGACATTTCTGCATGGTTTTTGAAGACTTTGGGAGTTCCAGAATCCTCTGTATTGTATTGTATCAAACTGTCTCTAGCAGCCCTCAAGACGCTTGTTCAAATTATGATAGTCGTGAAAGAAATGAGGAAGCCAGTTAAAGTTCATATACTTCAAACTCCTCAAAAATATTTTGTCATTTTTCCTTTATGCCATCCCCTCCATATAGAAGGCTAGAATATCCCTGTTGTTAACCCAAATCAATTAATTTAAAGTCAGGGCATGGGAAATAACAAATTTGGGTCTTAAAAGACTAACATGCTAGAAGTAACTTCAGGGTAATGACTTCCATAATAGATAGGCAAATGTGTGTGTATATATGTGTATACATATACACACATTCACACACAAAGCTGTCATTGCTTTTACCCAGTCTATGTTGGCCCTATGGAAGTCAGAACACAATCATGCTTCTTAGATTTTTTCAGTATCCTAGATCTCAAAAGTAGATGATCAGGTTTTTCACTTAACAGGAGAGCCCATTAGCAATTTGCACCTTTCTGGAACAATTTGTACCATGGGGGCACTTTGGGATTGGCTAATTAAATCTTATGGAAATGCATTGATAGCCTTTATTATTATTGGGCCCAATATATTTTTCTATGACTGTTAGTTTAGTTCAACAGAGGACACGTGTGGAGCATTTGTAAAGTGATGATTCCAATACATGAATTGTAATGAAACTTAACTCAAAACCAAACACATAGCCATGAAATTCTAGATATAAGAAAGCAGAAGAAGCATAGTTTTCCACAAGCAATTTAGAGACAAAATAATGCTGGTGTTGTTAAGTGAAATGATTAAGAACATGAAGAGTTTGGAAAGCTTTTTTCTGATGTTTCCTGAATTCTGGCTAGGATTTGCTTCTCATTCTGAACAGGTATCTATTCCTGCCACCATTGAATCCAAAGAAAAATCACTGATATCAAGTCAATTCTAACTAATTTGATAGCTTTTTATCATGAAGTAATTATATATCAAGAAGTCATATGAGCCCAGGCGAACGCAAGTGCTTAAGTGCAGTGCTAGTCTATAAGTTCCTCTTCATACTTGTAGTGACCATGTACTGTGGTGCCAATTTGATTAAGAGTGTAGGGGTGGAGTCTGGCCTTCAATCTGGAGATAGCCAATGAGATCTCTGTGTGGGCAGGGATTTCTCTAAGAATTCTGGGAAATCTTGTGATGAGAGACCATCAACTGAGAGATGCTGAGAGATGCTCTACTGATAAGACAAGATGGCAGCATGCTGATAGACACTGAGTCCTGGAAGAGACAGAGGAGAAATTACATGGCCTTACTTTGATGGAACCAGACCTCTGGAGGAGCCATGTGGAGACTCCTACCAGTGCTGACATGCTTCAGAGGCCACGGGAAGACCCCTGCCAGTGCTGAGATGCTTTTATCACCACTGGATAGACCGGACTCAGCACCTACTGGCTTGTGATTGTCTTGGCATCATTGCATGTGAAGTCATGGATTGGTATCAGACATATGGGCTAATATCAGACTTATGGACTTGAATGGGACTGAGTTGGGGTGCTTTCTCAATGTTCCATTCCTCTTGTATATAAACCTTTATATACATATATATTGAGAGGTTGAGAGGGAGTTGCAGGAAGGAGACAGAGTTCAGTTAGGGGTGAAATGCAAATATATAGGTTTTATTGGAGGTAGTGAAGGACTTTAGGGAAGGGAAGAGACAGCAGAGAAAGACACAGACAGACAGGAGCATCTTGAGCTCCTGGGCGGTTCTGAGACCCGAGAGTTAGGCCAGGGAAGCCACACCCAGTATTGGGGTGGTGGGACATATATAGGGTTTGAGCTATAGGCATGTGGGCTGCTAAAAGAAAAGGGAAGTTTCTTGTGCTGCATTTGCAAGTTTTGAGTTCGGAGATGACCTATGAGCAAATCATCTTGTTTTACAGACTTGCTTCCCAGAATGTTAGAGGGGGAGTTCGGTGCCCTACCAGAGAAAATAAGCTCTGTGAGATATCAGAGGCAGGAATTACAAAGTTCAGCAAGTTGTTCATCTCCTTCTTGTGAGGCTGGTGCAAAGGGGTGCAAGGGGCTGCTTGGTCCAGGGGGCTGCCCAGTCCAGGGGACTGCCTGATTTGACCCTGGCCAATGTATGTATGTTTATGAATTTGTTCCTCTAGTGTACCTGGAGTAACACAACACTCTTACAGACATATGCCAGTAACACTGAATGGTGAACCAGGAAAATCACAGGCCTGTAGGGACAAAGTCACTGGATTCCAAGATCAATGAAGCATAGCAGGGTGCCAACAACTCTCAGGGTTGGGGGCCCACATGGGCTCACCCCTCCAAACAAGCAGAGTTCCAGGAAGCAGGAAGGTGAAGGGGCAGAGATCAAGAAGCAGTTCTCAGAATTCTTCACTCTCATACAAAAGACCACATTCCCAAAAGGTTTCATCAAACTGTCACATGATTGACATGTCTAACCCAACCCTTAACTCTCAGTGTCTAGCTGATATAAAATCATCCACATGCCACAGTAGACACTCACTTTTATTCCAAGGGAAAACTTTTTCTTTACTGAGGTTGGAGAGGGGTAGCTATGCAGGATGTGGAGGGAAGAGATTGATGTTTTTCCCTATCTGCTTGATCCCTTATTAGTTGATCGTATTTCTTTTATTTTTTATTTAAAATTTATTTCTGTGAGGAACCATGACACAAGTAGACATCATTGTTTAATTGTCTCATGATGGTAAAATACCTTCATTTATTATTTTACTTATTTTTAAAAGTCTCTGAGGGGAATATTCATATGAAGTAGCCTATATTAGTGGTATAGAGGACACCAAAAATTTCCCCAAATTATATTACTTTAACACATAAGAGTCATCTAATTGCTGTATCATATATATATATATATATATATATATATTCAAAGTTTTGTGAGCAACAACAGAAGTAAATGTAGGTGTCACATCTATATCTACTTTGGAATATCCCCATGCTGTTTTTCTATCCTATTTTCATATATCCTATATATGCTCCCCTTTCTTTGAATTGGGAAGTGAGCATGGGATCTGACACAAATTTCACAAAAAGATTGTGATGTTTATAGAGTGAAAGAAATTCCTCATTGTGTTTTTGGTGAGGCGTCTCAGCCATGGCAGCATGCTTTTTGTGATTTGGTGTGCACATTGAGATAAATACCTGAGGGTGGGGTGGAAAGAAAATCCCAGCCCTTCATTTTTCACTCTTGCTAAAAACAAATTGCTTCCTCCTCACAGAAACGGAATAATAAAAACAAATATATAAAGCATCCACAGCCCTCACCAGAAAAGATTGCAGCCAAGTCAGTTTCAACTCACGGTGACACCATACATGCCAGGTAAAATTACCCACAAGCACAGTTCCTGTGATTGCAATACTAAAGCAATGGGCTATCAAGCCTTTCTTCTGTGGCAACCCTGGGTATGTTCAAGCCCCTCATCTTTCATTAATTGTTGTTACTGTCGTGAGGTGACAGTGGGTTGGTTTCATCTCATGGTGACCTGACATTCAACAGAAGACACAGCCTGATGTTCCATAAAAAGATGAGAGTAACTTGTTTGTGTCACTCAGAGATCTTTATGAAGCACTACATAAGCATCAAATAGAAAAGCATGGCTAAACATCAGGCCAATTGTACCAATATCAGAAATAAGGAACACCAGTCCGCTTCTATTTTCTGTTTCAACACCCCTAAGTTTACCTCCACAGTCTCCAACCTTTAACCAAGCTTTTGATGATTCAATAAAATCATTTCAACAATAGAAAAAGTACCTTACAAGATAAAGTATCTTCACCTACATATTGAATTATTTTCAATGAGTAATAAAAAGCATTTTTTATTAGAGCCTAAAATAACCAGCAAAGGCATTGCTATTGCTTCCAATCTATCCCAAACTGCTGTTTGGATATTTACTCTATGATTTAGTTTAGCTAATGTATAATTATCATCCGAATCAATTTTCTATTAGTAAACATGTCTGTCCTTAGTGTCAAAAGTAAGTTTACCTCAAACTCTTTCCCTCTGGGAAAAGAATAAAAGGTATTAAAAAAGAAACTACAGTCACCTCAGTACAGAAAAATTTTAAAACCTTGAAAACAAGTTTTCAAGTAAAATTAAATTATTTTGACTTGTTGACGTAACAGATAGAATAGGTCATGCTTCTCATGGACTCTGAGAATTAAGTGATAGCAAGTTTCTTTTGAAGGAGTAAAGGAAGAGACAATTGAGTCAGGGACTCTTATGTGATGGGAAGTATCATGTAAACCACATATAGTATTTTAGAGCCTAGAGGTCTTTCCCAGAGCTGATCCGTGTACACCAGAGAGTGCAGGATGTTAGGAGTCAGTTTCATTCCTATTGTAAATCACCATGATGAAATATAGTAACATTATTCCTGGATAATTATTTTACTTCTTCTACAGCACATAGGTTTAATATTAACAGAATAAATTCTTCATTTTGAAAAGTTGCATTTATTGTTTGTGACATTTGGTTTTATTCACAAATACCAATGCAAATATATTCATATGTATGTATCTTCTACAGTAAACATGGTTACAAGCAAATGAGTTTATTTACATTTCATCTTTTATTAAATTCACACAAGTGTATTGGTGAAAATTGATTTTGGTTTCGTGTTCATAAAATTGATAATCTCCCATATTTGCTATATAAGAATTCAATGTGTGACTACTCCAATGTGTGAAACCATTCTGGACGACATGATCTTAAGTGTACTTTACACAAGAGCAACAAAAAATGATTTTTTCATATTATTTACATGTCACTCTTTGTATTATGTCAGTTGACCCTGATAGTACAATGGAGATAAATCAAATAAAGATAAGGCAATTATGGACTATCAATTCTTTTAAAAAATTTTTTTTTATTGTGGGTTCATACAACTCTTATCACAATCTATCTATCCATGTGTCAAACACATTTGTACATTTGTTGCCATCATAATCCTGAAAACATTTCCTTTCTACTTGAGCCTTTGGTCTAAGTCCCTCATTTCTCCCCTCCTTTCCCTTCCCTCCCCCTCCCTCTTGATAATTTATAAATTATTAGTTTTTCATGTCTTACCCTATTTGATGTCTCTCTTCACCCACTTTTCTCTTGTCTGTACCCCAAGGAGGAAGTTCTATGTAGATCCTTGTGATTGGTTCCCCCTTCCTTCCCCATATTCCCCTTCCCCTCCTGGTATCACTACTCTCATTATTTGTCCTAAGGGGTTTATCTGTCCTGGCTTCCCTGTTCCTAACTCTTATCTGTACCAGGGTATTCCCTAAAAGGTATCTCATTACATTTAATAAGTTTTCATAACTTTGCACCCTGTATGCTCTATGTACATGAATATATGTGTAGCACCTAGCAATATCCTCTGCCAAAATCTCTCTCTTCCCACATTATTTTCCCAATTTGTGTGTTTAATCTATGTATTCATTTGCCTATAATTTTATTAAATTATTGTGCATATAATGATATTTACAACTTTTGCATTTAACTCTTGTACTTCTCCCAATGCTGTCCCCTATTTGTATGCCCTTTTGCTGACCTTCTGTTTCACTAAATTGTCTTCTGCTTTCAGAGATTCACCTTCCTAATCCTCCCAGCCATAGGACCATCAAAGAATGTTTCTTTTTGTGAAAACAATTTATTAATTTTATGTAGATATCTCATACAATAATTGGATGTATGTGGTTGGCGTAGTTTGCTCTGCAATTATTCTCCAAGCACGCCCAAGTCATGAGTGTTTTGCAGCGTCATCATTATTCTTTAGTGCCCCATAGTATTCCATTATGTGACTGTGTCATGGTTTGTTTGTCTAGTCTTCCACTGAAGGATATTTCAGCTGTTTCTGTCTTTTTATAGCTGTGAGTAGTGCTGCAATACACATGAGTATGATATATCTATTAATGTCATAGATCTGAAGGCAGTCTCTAAATTCAGGTGGGGTATACTAAAGGTCAAACTTTTACTATCACGGACTTCTCAACTTCTTCATCTTAATTTTGAATATTCAAAAGATGCATTGATATTTTGCCTCATATTTTGGCACTCAAGTCTTGTTCTGACTAATGATATTGAACTGCACTCGCCCCTTTTACCAGATGATTTCTGTAAATTCCATCTGATCGGCTTCACTAGTTCATTCATCACTTATGTTGCTGAAAATGTGTTTTTTTCATCATTCTTGCCAGATTTGATCAGGTGACATTTTCTGGCATAATTTCTATAACCAAGGCCATGTTTGATTCCAAGATTTGCATTCATTAATCAGTAATTATCAATGCACCTTGAATGCATTTTCTATTTAGGACTCTAGAAAGTGGTTAAAATCTTCAATTTTTTCATCTTCATCTTTAGTTACTGGTAAGTGAATTTGAAGAATAGATGTAGTAACTAGTCTACCTTGTAGGCAGATGGAGACTTCTATGTGCTGCAGGACAGCTCTTCAGGTGTTTTTTTTTTGACATTATATGCAACATCATTCTTCCTTAATTTGTTATTCACAGTGAGGCAAGACAAGGATGTAAAGGTGGTTTGGACAAAGTATAAGGGAGTACGTGGAGCCCATGCAATATCTGGGGGGTGTATTTCCTATAAATCTATGTTTACATACCTATCCTTCCCCCAACTCTAATGGAATTTCCCAGGATACACACAGGCACTTAAAAGGCTGTATATACAGGTAGAAATTAGGAAATACAGAGATCCGGCATCCTGACTAAGAATTTTCTTTCTCTGGAGTTTCTTAATCAAATTCTTTTGTGATACCTACATCTTCCATAGCAAACCTTTCTTTTAGAAAGACAAGACCCTTAATTCCAAAAACCAAACACAGATTGCTCTACTCAAAATAGATGGTACTAGGCCGATTCAGCTCACTAATGCCTACAACATGTATATTCAAACACCCCATTTTAATTTTTAACAAATTCCAATATTCTTAAACAAATACTTTAAATGTCTCACATTCCAATTAGTACTGGATATTTATTCTATACTCATTTGGAGTTCTACTACATCCATAAATGGAGTGTCCAAACGTTTTTCTTCATCCATATCAGTAAGATGGAATCTATTTTGAAAAGGCAGTGCTTTTCAGGGCTTTGTAACCTGAAGAGTTAATCTTCTGATATTTTATCAGATGGTGTCCAGCTCCTACGCATAAGGTTTCCACTGGCTAATTTTTCAGACATATATCACCCAACTCATCTTCCAAATAGTATTTTGAAATATTCACTGAAGCTCATTCCCTCTGAATGGTCTTGATGGCATTTAAAATATAAATAGCATTGTGTTAGTCCAGATAAATAAACACATTCAGAGATACCCATATGTGTGGGAGAGAGCTTTACATCAAAGAGTCATTGTGTATTAAGAGAACGTACCAACATAGTCCAAATCAAGTCCATGGGTTTTAGCTCATGAGTCTGATATTAGTGCATAAATTCCTGCAGTCTTGCAATGATTCCAAAAACAAGAAGATCACCAGCTAGCGGATAGGTCCAGTAGTGGTGGAAGCATCTCATTCCTGGTGTGACTCTCCACACGGCTCCCTCCAGTGCCAGGGTTCTGGCTGTCATCATTATGTCTCCATGTGTCTTGTCAACAGAAAGGTCAAGCAGCAAAAGTGTGTGTCCCACCTCCAGAAAGGAAGACAGGAGTTCCCAGAATCCTCAGGAAAAGCCCTGCACACACAGAGTTATCACTAGCTATGACCTGATTGAAAGGCTATACTCTACCCCTTCACTTAAGCTGACAGGAGATTCTGTAATTGCCACAGACACAGTTTCAAGTATGACAATAACACACAAATCACCACAACAAAACAAATTGATAGACAAGGCTGGGATTTTACTTGTATGACATTAGGCAAAACTATTTCAAATGAGGCTTCCCTAATCTTTTTTTAAATATAGATTTCATTGGGGGCTCTTATAGCTCTTATGACATTCAATACACCATTTGTATTAAGCATATTTGTACACATGTTGCCATATTCATTTCCAAATATTTCCTACTTGAGTCCTTGGTATAAACTCCTCTTTCCCCCTTTCCTCTAGTTCTTTTTTTTAAATTCCAGATCCCCATATTTCCCCTCCCCTCTTCTCTTCCCCCATGAATTCCTAATAATTTACCAATTGTTTTACCTTTTCATATCATATACTGTCCAATGTGTCCCTTCATCCCCCCTATTGATTACACCCCAGAGAGATCATGTGTAGATCCCTGAAATTAGTACCCCCTTTCTACTTGACAATTCCTCCACCTTCTCAGTATCACCACTGCCCCCACTCATCCTAAGTGATCATCTATTTTAAATTATCCATGTTTCCAGCTCCAGTGTACATCCCATGGTCTAACTGGATCTGTCTAGTAGAATTGGGATCATGATAGTGGGTGGGAGGAAGCATTTGAGAATCAGAGGAAAGTTGCACAGCACATTTCATTGTTTCTACACTGTACCTTGACCGGTACAGTGGAGATTTGCCTAATCTTAAAAGTATTTTTGAATACTTGATATAATCTTGAGAAGCAAAGTGTTCATGCCTCAAGCCATGGTATTTGTGCTAATAATGTATTTTGTAAGAATTAATACCGAACTAGTCCAAAGAGTTGGAAATTAAAAATGTCCTGAACATCCAACTCTTCCAACTAGTCTGCTCCATTACCACTACCATCCACACTCCTTCCCTTGGATATATTTATTCACACATCAGGGTTCTTTGAATGGCTGCAGCGTCCCACAGAAAGTCAGAGAAGTTTGAGAAGATGTCTTACATAATGGTGGGTGCTCTTCAATCCTAAATCTGAAGGTCAGGCAGGGTTAAGGCAGATGCTAGGTCCAGAGTACACTGGCCACCCTGGCTCTTGCTGGTGATAAGTCACAACCCCTGCTTCTCAGAGGACTCACTTTGTGTGTAGCATGATATTTCAGGAGATCCTTCTCACAGTTACTCAGAGCCATCTTATCAATATCTCCTGCCACCTTCTTCTCAGACCCATGCAGGGAAAGACATTTGGTGGGGTCACCTTGAGTAGCAATGCTGCGATTAAATTAGCATGTGACATTTTAATCAAATATACGGACTATTCTCCACTCCTGACTGTATGTCATTTATGCACATGTGGCCTGACAAGCTTCAGTACCAGATGACAACCTCACTTGCTGAAAATGAGAACCTGAAGCACTTGCTGAGGAAGATCAAATATGGCAGCTTAAAGTATGGATTGCAACTCTATGGAAGGAAGACCAAAATCCTCACAGGTGGACCAAGAAATATCATCATGATAAGTGGAGAAAAGACTGAAATTGTCAAAGATTTTGTCTTACCTGGACCCCCAATCAATAATCATGGGAGCAGCTGTCAAAAATTCAAAAGACAAGTTACATTAGGTAAATTTGCTACACAAGAACTCTGTAGAGGATTGACGATGAAAGATATTTCTTTGAGGACTATATTGAACCTGACACAAGCCACACTATTCTCGACAGCATTGGGTGCATGTTAAAGTTGAATATTAAATTTTTAAAAAACTGTAGAAGAATGGATGCATTTGAATTTTGGTGCAGAAAAAGAATGTGTTCTTACTAAAAAGAAAAACTGATTTGTATTAGAAGAGGTAAGGCCAGTGTGTTCCTTAGGGGCAAGGATGGCAAGACTTCATCTTACATATTTTGGAATATTTTGTCAGGAGAGACCCAGTCCCTGAAGAAGGACATCGTGTTTAGCAAAGTGGAGGGGCATCAAGCAAGAGGATGGCCCTCCAGGGGATCAACGGGGCTACATCAATGGGTTCAAAGATAGAATCGAAGATGAGGCTAGCACAGGACCATATGGTGTTTTGTTCTGCTCTCCATAAGCTCTCTGTGGGTTAAGCCTACTCCATAACATCTAACAACAGCATAACAAGTCTGTCATAGTGAGGTTTACGATGCTCTCTGCAATGGTAGCAAAACTATTCACATCCCTGGTGTTACTCTGAGGACTCAGAGGAGAGTCGCTGCACGATTAATCCATATACGGACCCTAAAAATGGATTTGGGGTTTCCACTGTCCTCTGTAGCCTTCTGCATACCAAGTGTGGTGGTCATGTACTCGTGTCAATTTCATGATTGGGAGTCTAGGGTGGAGTTGAGCTTGTTAATCTGGAGATAACTAATGAGTATCCAATAAGGCCTCTGTGTAGGCATAGCTTTCTCCTGAGATTTCTGGGAAATCTCATGGTATTTCCCAACTGGGAAAGAGAGACTGGACGGAGTCTCCAAGAGACAGACTTCTGACATGACGAGATGACGACATGCTACTCTGTCCTGATTCCTGGAATGGAGTAGCCAAAGGAGAAGCCACATGGTCTCGCCTGATGGAGCCAAATCTCTGGGGCTGGAGAAGCCACATGGAGACTCCTGCCAGTGCTGAGAGGCTTGGAAGGCCATGGGTAGACCTCTGCCAGTGCTGCAATGCTTCTACTGCTGTCAGACACACAAGACTCTGCACCCACTGGCCTGTGATTGTCCTGGTGTCATCGCATGTGCTTCGTGAGTCAGAAAGACTGGTATCAGACGTATGGGATAATCTTGGACCTGTGACTTTGGATTGGACTGGTTTAGGATGCTTTCTCAATGTTCCATTTCTCTTATATATAAACCTTTCCCTTATATCCATATGCATGTCTATGAATTTGTTTCTCTAGTCTACTCAGATTCATACACCAAGTGTTCATAATTTAAGCTCAGCAACTGCTCCCTCCTTAATATTTAGATTTTATTATTTAAAATCTTTGGAACAAACACACTGCTATGTTTCTTCTATGTCAACTCGCTGCCTCACTGCTTGCTGGAAGAAAAGCCTTTAAGACATCACATGCTATTCGTGTCAGTCACATGGCACCATAGAGTTTCTTCACCACAGTCTGCAAACACACTCATGTCTTCAGTGAGCTCTTCTTGACAAGCTCTCATGTCTTCATTGAGGTCCTCATGGTGGTAAGTATTGAGTAGGGCCATGCCAGAAGAACTGATTTTTCTTTGACTGGGGCTAGAATTAACTGCAAGTCCAAATTCCACTCCCATATCTTTGATTTACAATTGAATCCTGCGCCTTGACACTAATCCATTGTGAAAGGAGCATCGAGATTTGATACAGTCAATTTCTGAATCAGTTTTTCCTTAAGAAATAACTGGAAGTAGGTTGTTTTTTTCTCAAACTCAAAGTTTTTACCCTGATCTTATCTTTTTATACAAAACATTGTACAGAAATTTCCAAGTAAATCAGTTCAGAGTTAAATAATATAATTTAAGTAAGAACACAATATTGGAAAAGTTTTTAGCAGCTACAGTATGGCCTATACATCACGATGGATGAGGATCTGGGTCTGTAGACACAGATGTGGCAAGGAAGTATGGAGAGGTCATTGTTTGGAAGGGGAATGTCCTTCCATAAAATCAACTGGTTTTGGATTTTCAGGATTTTTTCTCATTCTTTGCCTTTTTTTCACAGGACCTGCCTGGATTTCTCTTAAAAAAAAATCAATCTGTTCAATGTGGTCAACTGTTGGCATTTCCTTAACTATTTTCTAAAAGGGTTTACTAAGTCATCAACGATATAGATATCAAACCCAGCTTCTTATCCTCATGATTCTTTTCTAAAAATTCTTTCTTAATACCCATGTTTTCTTATTTAAAAACAGTACCAAAATCCACAAAGGCTAAGAAACGTATAGCAAGATGCTGGCACACAGTGGTAAAAGGTTTAAACAACTCATTCTAACAACACCAACTAATGCCCAGTGACCAAAACATGAACTTCTCTTGTTTACACAAATCACATGCATCGCAGATTCTGATGTTTTTCTCAAACTCTGATACAAAACTTTCTCAATATTTCACATTGAAATCCAGTTATGTCCAGTACTGATTTGGTGGAGTACTGGAGTTCTACTGTATGCTGTCTCTAGTTCACGTTAGTGACATCATTATCATTTTATAATAGATAACATTATAAATCACCTACCTGAGATATAAGATAATTATATTAATAGTGTCATTAATTTAATCAATGCTATAGAATTTAAGACATTTTTGAGAAATGTCCAAGTATGGGCTGGCTTCTGACAGCAATACAAGAATTGTTGACTTGTACAGATTAAACTCCAGTGGTTGAATACTATTTACACTAACAATGGGGGTTGTTGGTAGGGCAAAACTTTCAATAACACTCATTCACAAATTCAGAATCATGCCTTCCAGACTAATACATGTCATCGCATCATGCCTGGAAGATTGGTTTGTAGATGACACCTTAGTGCTGTCCATTTTATACACAGTGGGCAAACACTATGGTGTTAGCAATAACTATTCTCACTCCTAGCATTGTTTCCCTGGCCCAGTAACAAAACTTTGACATCACTGTGAAGCCTGACTACACAGAAACATCATCTGCACTACTGGTGGGAATTCAGGGAAAATTCTGGGTACTATAAGATATTCTTAAAGTGTTTCATGCCACACAGTGCATTTCAGAACAATTTTCATTCAATTTCTAGTCAGAGATAGAATTAATTGGATTTGGACAAATGATAGAATCAACTGGATTTACATTTTGAGAGAAAAATATCAAAATCTTTAAAATACTTACGAACAAAATAGGTTGTGCTCTCTGTTGGGATGTAAAACACTTCATACATAGCCATCCCTGCCATGCTACATTTCTCAACTTACTTGTGTGTTGAATGGGGTGGGTGACAAGCCAGGAGACACAAAAAAGTAGAATAGAACATAAAAGATATTTTAAGCACATGCTCTACTTAGGTAGTGCCTTAAATCTGCATTTCCCTAGAAGTACAGAGTAGGATGTCTTTGCTTTTTAATGGAGGTAAGTCCTAGAAATACAAATGTAAATGAACTTTAGGTGTGAGGATAAAATTGACTTCTATAGAGAAAAATGCTTAAGCAGAGCCTAATTCTAGGATAGACGCTGTCTTCAGGAGTTTTTTTTTTTTTCTTTCTCTTTCAGCTCCATCTATTCACATGCAAATAAGTTCCTCTTGCTTTGGGAACAACTACCACATATAGTTTCGGGTTGTAGACAGAATACAAATAGAAATAAAGAACTGTATCTCCAACTCTTAAACAAATAGAACTGTAAAACAGTACAATCATTTTGAAAAATGTTTGAAGGATTATCAAAAAATTAAACATCCAATTCCCATACTGAAAATTCCAAACCCAAACCCATTGCCATTGAGATGATTCTGATTCACAATGACCTTTCAGGACTGGAAATGATTATCAGCAATCACGGTGGTTGAAGTTGAGTCGATTCCAATCGATAGCACCCACATATGACAGAGCACAGCTGCCTCCCCAGGTCTCCATGACTGCAGTCTTTCTGGAGTAAACTGCCTATCTTTCACCTACTGGAACGGGTGGTGGTTTTGATAAGCCAATCTTCATTACCAGCTTGACACCTTAACTTGTGTGCTAGCGAGGTTTGATTCTGCGCACCCTGAGCCCACCATGCCGTTGCCGGGCACGGGGGCTGTGCAACAGAGCAGCAAGGGGAGCAGAGCAGGGAAGTCGCTGTAGAATACGGAAAATAGACTGTGGGGCCAGGGAGAGGTGCCCCATCAGACTCGACTGGAGAACACTCAGAAAGGACAATGATAGACCTTGAACTATTTGTAGGGTTTATTATTGTTGTCATACCTATTGTTTTATTATTTATTTTTTGTGTCAGTGTATATCATTATCACTGCATGTCTGTCTGGAAGGAATAGATAGGATAAACAAGACAGAAAAGAGAACAAGGGCATGACAGTTCCAGGGAGACATGGGAGAGGGGCAGAAAAGAAGTGGGTGCTAACTAACCCAGGGGCAAAGGAACAATAGGTGATCAAAAATTGATGGCAAGGAGGGTGTAGGAGGTCTGGCAGGACTACATCAAGGACAGAGTAGCTGACAGGAAATTCTGAAACCCAAATGAAGGCTGAACATGATAGTGGGACAAGAGGAAAGTGAAAAGAAATAGAGGAAAGAACCAGGAGATAAAGAACATTTATAGAGTTCTAAACACAGGGAGATATATATATATATATATATATATATGTAAATATATTTATATATGATGAATGGGAAATAGATCTATGTACTTATATTGATAGGTTTAGTATTAAGGAAACACATGGAAAGTGGTCCCCTTTTCAAGTATTCCCCCAATACAAGAACACTCTGTTCTAATAATCCAGCAGTCTGAAATGCTTACTGTGTTAATCTAGGTAGACTAGAGAAACAAATTTATAAATATGCATATGTATATGAGGGAGAGGTTTATATAAAAGAGGAATGGAACATTGATAAAGCATCCCAACCCAGACCAGTCCAAGTCCATAAATCTGATATTAACCTATATGTCCTATACTAATCCATCAGTCTTCTTCAGACACAGAAAGCACATGCAATGATGCCAGGACAATCACAGGCCAGTGGGTGCAGGCTCTTGTGTATACAGTGGTGATAGAAGCATCTCAGCACTGGCAGGAATCTCCCCATGGCTTCTCGGGCCCCAGAAGTCTGGTTCTATGAGGGTAAGTCCATGTGGCTTCTCCTCCGGCTCTCCAGCACTCAGGGTCTATCAGCATGCTGTCATCTTGTGCTGTCTGGGACTGAGTTATAAGTCTCTCCTATCCAATTGGGAAATACCACAAGATTCCCCTGAATTCTGAGGAGAAAGCCATGCCTACACAGAGATCTCATTGGTTGTCTCCAGATTGACAGGCTAGACTCTTCCAATCATGAAATTGACACCAAAGCACATGATTGCCACACTTACCTTCCAAACGCGGTCACTGAAAACAAAGCCGGTGCATAAGGAAATGTGGTGAAGAAAGCTGATGGTGACTGGATATTAAGGGCTATTGAGTCTGGGGTCTTAAAGGCTTGAAGATAAACAAGTGGCCATCTAGTTGAGAAACAATAAAGCCCACATGGAAGAAGCCCAACATCCTGTGTGATCATAAATTGTTGAGGAGATCAGCTATCAGGCATCGAAGAACAAAAAACCATAACATTGTGAATGAGGGCGAGTGCAGACTGGGGACCCAAAGCCCATCTGTAGGCAATTTTACATCCCTTCACAGAGGGCTCTCGAAGAGGGGATGAGCCAGTCAGGGTGTAGTATAGAAATGATGAAACATACAATGTTCCTCTGGTTCTTAAATGCTTCTCCCCTCTTCTAATGTCATGATCCCAATTCTACCTTACAAATCCAGCTGAACTGGAGGATGTACACTGGTACAGTGTAGGGAAACACAGGGAATCCAAGACAGAAGAACACCTTAGAACCAGTCGTGAGAAGGGCAGTAATGAGAGGTGGAGGGAAGGTGGGAGAACAGATTGTAGGTATCTACATATAACCCTGGGGGACTGTCAGTGGAGAAGTGGGTGAAGGGTGACCTTGGATGGTGTAAGATATGATAAAATAATAGTAATGTATAAATTATCAAGAGTTCATGGGGGAGTGGGGAGCAAAGAGCAAGGGGAAAAATGAGAAGCAGATACCAGAGCCTCAAGAAGAAAGCAAGTGTTTGTTTTTTTTAATCATTTTATTGGGGGTCATACAACTCTTCTCACAATCCATCCATACATCTGTTGTATGCAAAGCACATTTGTACACTTGTTACCATCATTATTCTCAACACATTTTCTTTCTACTTAAGCCCCTGGTATTAGCGCCTCATGTTTTCCCTCCCTCCCCACCCCCTTCCTCATGAACCCGTCATCTTTTGATAGACAGGAACTCTCAGCTTTCTTCCCACATTTGCTTATGCACACATTTATCTTCAGCGATCATATCAGGAAGGTGGGCATGCAATGATATAATGTTTAGTTCTTTGATGCCTGATAACTGATCCCTTCAACACCTCATAGTCACACAGGCTGGTGTGCTTCTTCCATGTGGGTTTTATTTCTTCTGAGCTAGATGGCTGCTCATTTACTTTCCAGCCTTTAAGACCTCAAACACTACATCTTTTTATAGCCAGGCACCATCAGGAAAGTTAATGGGTTGAGAATGATGAGGGAAAAAATGTACAAAAGTGCTTGACACAATGTGTGGATTGTGATAAGGGTTGTACCAGCCCCCAGTT
>PVJH01026690.1:0-29706 GCA_004026705.1 Nesogale talazaci
CTTTTCCCCAAAAAAGAAAGAGGAGGATAAGAGGGGACAAATAGCGCAGACTGGGGGTAGGGCTGTCTCTGGACGCTCTCTTTTCCGGACTAATGGTGGAATCTCTCCTGTGTGAGCGGAGGCTCTGAGGGCTCACACTCTTTTTTGTAATTGTTTTTGATTCCAGGACTTGCCTTTTGGTTCTGTGGACTCGACTTTCTGACTAGTTTTTCACTTTTCACTCCCTGCTGAAGCTGCCATCTTCTGTTCCTTGTTCTCCATGGTCCTATCAGGTGGCCTAGCATGTTTGCCAGAGATTGTGCATGCCATCTGAAACCTTCTTATGTGAAAATTATTGTTTCCTCTTGAGTGTTACTTGGATTTACAAAAGGGCCTCTGCCTTATGAATTCTTTCAGTGCTGAGAAGCAAGAACCAAGGTAAATCCTCCCAGAAAGCTAATGGTGCTGTTGACCTTAGGTTTACACACCCAATGGTAATCAGCTACATTCCTAGGACTCCCTACAACCACATAATCCTGATTGTAATTCTGAAAAGCCAGTGGACATCTCACACCTGAGTCCTATGTTAGCATTTTAAGAAACTTCAAAATAAATGCTATCTTATTTATAAATCGACCACTAAGCCTGTAACTTCCCTTTGTTCTCTATGTATGTAGACTCCCTCATCTCCATTTGCACAATTCAGTACTTTGTGTTTTTGCCTAATGAGTATGAGTCTGCAACAATATGATGAAGTTTTGTTAGAGACTAGCCATTACTCTTCTATTTGTCAATGAAACACTTGTTTACTTCCTAACAGAGTACGACTTTCTCTACATTGACACCTCTTTTAAGGGCATATGTAATGAGACTGGCACCACTTGGAGAAGAAATGTAAGGGATGTCACCATGTCAAGCGCCATTTGGAAAATCCCTTTTGTCTTGTAATGTCACATGCACAGACATGGATAAGGACATGTACATTTGAGAGTGCCATTATTCAGTGTATACTACATGCACAATATTTAGCTTTCATAATTTTTTTTAACTTTTCTTAATTTTTGTTTAGACCTGGTACCCACTCCCGAACTCAGAGGTCTTTATTTTCTTCTTTCTATTAATTCTAGTAGCACTTTTAAATAAAGTTACATTTTTACATACAATGTGCTATCAAACAAAGTTTGGATCTTTTATTATTCTTGAAATACTAAAGAGGACTCTCTTTGGACAAAAGAGTTCACAGATGATGTATACCTTACTGCAGCTTTTAAAGAGGGATATGATTTACATTACATATGCCAATTTCACAATAAAGCAACCTAACCATTTCTCATCTACTAAAACCTCTTGCTGGCTTTAAAAGGAGTGGAATGGGGAGCATTCTTTCTTCCCACTTCCTCAAAGCCTTTGATCTTTCTTCTCTATTCTGCGCACCAATTGAAAAAAAAATCTATTTGAAATCTTGGATGTCCACATCATTTCATTTTACTAAACAAATTTAATAATTTTCACAACCCAACTTACAAATCTATTAAATTATTTATAACCAATTTATATATATATATACATATATACTAAATAATGTTTGGGGAGGAAATCTACATATAGATATTTATAGAATATATAAATTATATGCAAATTATTAATATCTATTTACCACCACCATTAACCATTTTCTTATCTCCCAGTCTCATTAATATGTATATGTTTGTACAGGATTGAACCCATAATATATGTGCAAAAATAAATATATTTAATTTTTGTGATGTTTCACTGATATCATTGCACATAGGCTGATAATACAGAAAATGCAGAAATATAAAGACTGCTCGTCTTCAGTAGTATTTCCTTATAAATGTCTTCTAACATCTTTCTAAGTTTACTCTATAAGTTAAAACTTTAGTTTAAATGTGTAGAAATGCTTACAGTTGTCAACTTTTCACATAATTTTGTCTATATATACACCACTTTGTACTCTAGAGATATCGAACACTACTGACAACTAAAATTTTAACTGAGAAAGTAAACTTAGAAAGATGTTAAAATTAAATATATCAGAAGAATGACCAAATCTGCTTTTTAAGAAGTGCAGTCAGCTCCTTAGAAGAATACAAAGACTGTGTTTCATGTACTTTGGACATATTATGAAGAAGGACAGATACATGGAGAAGGGCATGCCACTTGGTAGAGGCTAAGTTAAAGCAGTAAAACTTTCAATGCAGCGGTGAAGCAGTGTTGTGGGTGCCGTGATAACTTCTGGACACACAATAAAAAAGAAAGGTCTTATATCGTACTACCCCAAGGCTGATTCCGGGAAGACAAAGATATTCTTGCTGCCAGTTCCATTCTCCTTTATTCTGACACCAACAGGTTCTTCCACATTACCCTACTTCTTTACAAATTTCCCTGGTTCTTTTTGCAATGGCACAAATAATTCATAAAAAATACCCATAATTATAGCATCTCTTTAGGATGGTGCCTGGCAACAAAATGTTGAAGATTCAGTTCTTTGGTTGTAATGCAGCTCCTCAGCTATGCTAGCAGGCATGTTTCTCCCTGATCTTCATTCTTTCAGCCGTCTTGTCACTTGGCCTGTGCTTCTTTTTTCCAAAAGACCTATCTGCCATTCTGGTTCGTGGTCTCAATGAGAGTATTTGCTTCGCCTTGTGTTCTGATTGCTGTGGTCTCCAGGATCCCTGTTGCATTTACATTTTAAACCAGAATCTCACCATTGTTTTTATGTTGAATCCTATCTCTAGATGGACGTGGAATTCTCTTTCTCCTTAATCCTGAAAGGGCTCACATATTACCAAAACTGACCAGTCCTTCTATTAGTGCCTCACACACCCTGTCTGCATGATCCCACCCATTTGGTGAAAGTCACAAAGGCATCGATAGAAAGGCCAATCCAAAGACTCTCATTTCACCACAATGGATTGAGACACATTGACTGGCTTTAGCATTGGCTTCAAACAAAGCATCAATTATGAAGATGACTTAGGACCTGGCAAAGTTTCACTCTATTGTATTTGAGGTCACTTTGAGCCTGAACCAATTTCATGTGGCACCTAATAAGATTATTTTGTAGCAAGAAAAAAGTTATTCACCTATTATTTTTCTTAGTTCACAGATTATGAGTCTATTCCCCATCTAGATATATTTTTCCACATAAATTCTGGTTAAACCAGTTTTCTACATCTATAACAGACAAGGTGATTTATATATTACAGTGTTCAGTTTTATTCCCATAAGATATTTGCATTGATAGCACAGATACAGCTTGTACTGATGTCCAGCTAAGACTATTACTTGGTTTTGTGATATTCTACAATAAAAGAGAATACATTGCTAAGAATGGACTATCAGCAGGAATAGTCTCATACCCACCTGCTGACCCACCATACTTTGATATAAAGGAATATGTTTCTAAACTGAAGTCCTGAATAATTCTACACCATTTGCAGTTACTCTGCCTTCCTGTGGTATGATTTTTCTAGAACTCTCATCCCCAAATGGCCTGAAAACTATAGTCAAGAATAAAATATGACTTAGAAAGATATCAAATGTGTATCATATTGGTAACTATTTGGTTTTCTAGCTAGTAGAGATCTGACTTTCTAGGTCAGACTTCAGAGTTACAAAGATGATGTTTCCATCTTCTGGGTGATTTGTCTTCTCCCTTTTAATAATATACCACTGTCACTACCATTAAGTCAATTTTGAATCATTGTGAGCCATTATAGGATTTATGAGACTGCAAAACTTTTCAGAAGCATATAATCTGATTTTCTTGGAGAAACTACTGGTATTGACAGTGGGATTAATACTCCAATCAATGTTTACTCAAGAGTAACACCAGGTTAAAAATGCATAATTCCATAACTATGTACTTCATATAGTACTATTGTCATTGGACTTAGTGAAAATATTTTTATTATTTAATATCAATCATTTCAGTTTTTTCTACTCTGGAAAGTATTAAATCCCTTTAAAATAAATTAAAAACCTATAGCTCCGGTCTTAATTTATGAAAATAATTTCAAATTCATATATTACTGTCCACTTATTAACCTGATTGCTTGTAAATTTGGTTGTTTTCTGTTCCATTCACATTCATGTTTGCGCAATTCCAGGCCACTTTAAAGGCCTTTGAGGCACTTATATAACTTCCTATCAACTTGCGAAGGGGTGAAGACTTGCCTATCAATCAGGTCGAGGCTTGATGACCTCATTTGAATCCACCATGGGGATAAATTGGTGCCTAGAGGGCAGGTATACACACTTCATATGAGACATTCGTGTTGACAAGCTCCATGGAGCTAGGATGATATAGCCAGAGTCCTTGAACCGGAGGAGCAACTTGGAGATCCATGCCAGTGCTGATATGCTTATACCACCACCAGACCCACACGACTTTCCACTCACTGGCCTGTGATCCTCTGGCAGTCAGAGTCATTGCATGACTATGTGAGTCTAAAGAGGAATTTATAGGCTAGTGTCAACATATGGGCTAAAATAGAACTCATGGGCTTGACTTGTACTCGGTTCAGATGTTTTCTTTGTATTCACTTACTCTTTGATATAAAGTTCTGTGTTACACACACATCAGTGTCTCTGGATTTGTTCCTCTCGTCAACCCAGACTCAGCACACCCTCTTATTCAAGAATAGTGTAGTCTACGGAACATTTCCAAAACTGAAATTGCCTAATAAGAAGGAGGAGGAGGAGGAGGAGGAGGAGAATCAATTACAACTATTTTATATGGGAAATCTATTTCAGTGTTTCCAGACACAAATAATAAGTCAACAAATCGAGCTGAGCCCCGGTGGAGTAGTGGTTGTGCACGGGACTGTGGCCCACTGGGATGGAGGTTCAATTCCAGTAGCAGCTCCACAGGAGCAAAGGCTGGGCCTCCTACTTCCACCATGATAGGGAATTGATGCCCAAAAAACCAAAAAACAAAACAAAAGTAAAAAATAAGCTAATAAATCAAATGACTACTAACACATAAGTCCTAGTGACATGTAGGAATCACAGGCATGGTTGAAACTTATGACTGAAAAGCTGAGTAGAGTCTCTGTAGAAGGAGTTCAGTAAGATCATGGTTGCTTTTTGGGATGTCTAGTTTCTTTAAAGTCTCACTGAAAAAACCTTGAGTGTTGGTTTCATTTTTCACTTTCATTTTATTTTAAAACAAAATTCCTCCATGGATTTCTTTAAGTTAACAAAAACAGGTAATAATGTATGTGCCTCATAAAAAACAAAGTGTCATAAAATCAAATTTCTTAATGAATGGAATATGTGAATTGCAAAAACTTCATACTCCCATCTGTGTTTGTGCCAATTATTTAATTATCTTGACTTCATTTCAAGTTTGGCTTTCTGGACTCAGTGTTGTTGTTAGGGCTAAAACTCTGCAAACAATTATTTTCAATGTGCTAACTTGCTTCGGGTTAGCTTCTGCCAAAAAAGGATAATACAAGTAGGCTGCAAAATTCACATGGAATTCAGTTTTCTGGATTTTTATTCTGGCCATTTACAACAATAATAGTTCTTTACCTTTGCAAAATCAGCTGATTGTATAAAAAAGTCAAATTCAGGATCGACATTTACAACATCCTTGAACTATCATCATTGAGTCCTCTACACTGGTAACAGCATAGTTTTCCAAAAATTACTCTACAAAAGTCTACTTCGAACTTTAAGAGTATTATCTAAATTCCTCACATTTTTAACATTCAATATCCCAGCCTTCTTTTTTGTTTCCTTACCTCTCAAGGTAGTTGATTGTTCCTAAAGCGTTTACCTTTGTTGTCTTACTTGATGTGTATGTGTGTTTTATTCTGTTCAATGGATGCATATTTTTGTATATGTTTATTTTCCAATTTAACATTTAGTGATATGCACATTTCTCTGCTTTATGTATTTGTCTGTATGCTTTTCCTTTCAATATGTTAACAAATATACTAGCAAAGTAATATGGACATAAATATTAATAATTTAAAATTAGCTAAAAGATACAACCCATCCATTTTTTCCAACTCCAGGTCAGTAACTGAATTGTTGTGGTATATTACTGTAAGCACTCAGGTTATTGCAAAGGTGTTTTAGTGATTTAGCAATATTTTTTTTGTCATCTCTACAGGAGAGGAACCAAAAATATTGAGGCTATTATAAATCTGCCAGCCTTACTCTGAAGATGTCTATCTAATCTCTTCCTCAAAAGCATTTCTAAATTGTGCTGTGTTGTGACAAGGGTTTTTGAATAGGATACATCCTTGTTGAACTAGATCCCTTTGATCCTAAAAAAAGAAAGACACAGAAACAAAACTTAACAACTCGCCAGCACATCATTTTAGTTTCACTCTCCTTAATTCTAGTGATATTGAAAATATCTGAGAGGGACCCATTTAAATGAAGTACAGGGATTGTTTCTATATATTTCATAATAGCTGGGTCACCTGCTTCATGACTCCTGGGAAACAATCTGAATGCCAAGCTCTTGAGACAAATGGAGTCAGAAAGAAGAGAATTTTTTATGGGCACTCTAGTGAACCAGTGATGCTAACATCAGTTAAGGGGTCCTGATGGCATAGTGGTGACTATTTGGGCTGCTAACCACTAGTTCAGCAGTATGAAACCACCAGTGCTCTGCAGGAGAAACATAGGGCTTCCTTCTGGAAACAGTTACAGGCTCATCACCTGACAAGGACAAGGCTACCCTGTCTTTTATAGTGTCTAGGCTTTGGCATTGACCTCAATGGCAGTGAGAGAGCTATGTCATGGTCTCCAATTCCATGCCCAGGCACAGCAGTTTTCTCAATTTGCAAAGAGTGATGACTCCAGTTTTGTACTTCCTTAATATGGTCTACTGAATGTTATGCATAGATTAGGCTGTGATCCAAGAGAAATGTCCAGCCACTGTATTCTATGGAGTTACACAGTACAGAACCAAAAATATGAAGTAAACAAATAGAGGAAAGAATCTGGTAAACAAGAGTGTTATGTCCTGATGTAAGAATTTTTAAATGTAAAAACAAAACACTCCCGCTGCCACAGACAATGCAGGGTTAATATTGCTTATTTAATTTGGGCAAGTTTAGATTAGCTTGAGTTTTTGAAACTCAAAATAAAAACCTCTACAAATTTTATATCATAAAATTCTTGATGACTAGAGCATAATTAAGATAGCTGCATATATTTTTCTACCATCTATTACCTATCTATCTATATCTATACATCTATATCTATACATCAATCTATCATCAATCGTCTATCATCTAACTCCAAGTCTGTAATCTATATCTCTCTAAAATTATTATTATTTTTGTAACATTGAGACACTTCCAACTCATTATTATCATATATGGCCACATAGAATAGCTTTGTAGGTTTATCCAGCTGTAATGTGTTTTTTATCATTTTATTGGGGGCTTATACAACTCATCACAATCCATAAATCCATCCATTGTATGTGAAACACATTTGTATATTTGTTGCCCTCATCATCCTCAAAACATGTTCTTTCTACATAAGCTCGTTGTGTCAGCTCCTCATTTTTTCCCTTCCCTCACTGCTCCCTTCTCCCTCATGAACCATTCATAATTTATGAATAATTATTATTTTGTCATATTTTAAACTGTCTGAAATCTCCCTTTACCCAATTCCTTGTTTTCCGTGCCCAAGGGAGGAGGTTATATGTAGATCTGGTTCCCCCTTTCTACCCCTCCTTCCCTCCACCTTCCCGATATTGCTACTCTCACCGCTGGTCCTGAAAGGAAAATCTGTACAGAATTGCCTATGTTTATAGTTCCTATCTGTAGCAGTGTACATTCTCTGATCTAGCTGGATTTGTAAGATTGAATTGGGATCAAGATGGGAGCAAATCACCAGGTATTTTTTTCTCCTCAAGGAGTTAATGGACGGGTTTGAATCACTTACTTTACTGTTAGCAGCAGGATATATAACTATCATGCTAACCACACTTACAGAGAGACTTTATAATAAATAATATATAATTCATACTATGAATTAACAAAATCTACTAGAAAAAGGCTAGATGCAGTATAAAGATCTGGAAAGAGCCAAGAAATTGTCAGTTTTTCCTCGTTTTGCACAGCAACATCAATCATTACTTGAAAGTTTACATGAAAACAGAGTAGACAAATTTCTGCCATAAAATATATTTCTACATAAAACACTTAAAGTAGAAATTTGATATGTGTATATACTAGTCACTTTCTTAAGCAATGCCTTAGAAAGAAATGAAGTTAATATAAAAGTGGATTTTTCTCTAATTGATTTTTAATATCAGAATATTGGTAGCTGAAAATTTAAAAAGTGTTATTACTCAATGTGTGCTGTATATTGTTTTAAGTTAATAATACATTCTAATTTTTTGAGCAATGCTACATTCAATGTGATTAGCTTATTTCATAGATGTGCAAAATGTAGCAGAGAAAGAGAGAAAAAACAAAGTGCCTATGTTCAAAGTTTTAAGTCCTCAGCAGATCTAAAAGTTAAACTATGACATATAACTAAATTAGTCATGTTTCATTTTGTACCATGATTTTCTTTGTCTTGTAATTAATCCACTCATTTGTATTTTTATCAATCATTTATGTTTAATTTCTGTATATTTTATATAGTGATATAATACATCGAGAACAATTTATTTTAGGTATGACCATGTATCCATAATTTTATCATATGGCATAATTTTTGGAAATAAAATTTTAAGTATTAATAAATATTTAAGTGAAAATTTTAATGACTTCACTACTTAATGAAAAAAGAATGTTTATTTTCATGAAAAATATGTTTTAGAAAAACAGAGAACTAATAAAAATAGCTAGATCCTAAAATGCAGAATCATTGATAAAATTGTTTTAGGAATCATTCAAATTTTCTTCTGGCTTCATTGGTTATGTTGGTAAGTAGGAAAAGATTAAAAGATTAAATATTCACCTGTGCAATCTGACATTATTGGCTGACTTTTATAATATTCCTGATTCAAATTTTGCTTTCAAGTAACTTAGAAAAGTTCATATGCAGAAATAACACCCAAATATAATTAACCAAATATATAGACATCCTTGATATACAGTTTTTAAGAATAGAAAGGATGGATGGAAGGAAGGAAGGAAGGAGAAAAAGATTAATTGAGATCTTTGCCAAGTTCCTTCGGAACTCATTCCAGAAAAGATATGTAAGGTTTCTAGACCTTTAATCTTCCCATATCCTACTTTTTGCTTGGGGTTTCAATAAATCTCAAGTGATAAATGACACTAGAGAGGATACACTGTTAAGTGATGTTCAAGTCTCAATTCTTAATGGGGATTTTGTTCCTCTTTCATTCTTACAAATGGCTTTTCCTTCCCACTCTTCCCTCAGTGATAGCTCTAAATCCTTTGTAAAACCCTCTACCAATCACGCTTGTCATACTCAGCACTGAGTAGCTCTGTGCTGTCAAGGAAGGAAGAAATCAAATGTTTCAGTTCATCCAGCTAGAGGCAACTGTCAAAATATTTTTATATAAATATGAAATGTATTAAAGTCATCAAAAGTTTGTTCAAAAGAATTCATTATTAAGAATATGGAAATAGAACACTATTCTTTCAAATTCTGTGGATGTGTTCTATAGTTTTCTTATTTTCCATTCTCTCCAGCTTTCTCTTTTCCTCTTTGGACAAAATATAGTGTGGTAACTTAGATATGATGTAATGTTTGTCTCTCCTAAGAAAGAGATTAATAACTCAACATTAACATTGTCACAAGTGTGGGTCAATCATTTTGGCAGAAAAATTTTTAAAAGGCATATGAACATGGCACACCACCACCTATTAGTCTTAAAGAAACAAAAGTTCACATGAAAAATAAATTTGTAAATTAATCAAAAAACAATATGCTACATATTTTTCTTACTGAGTGGTAACAGATCAATTTATTCATATGGCTACTTAGTTTCCAGTTCATATTTGCTTTACTACAAATGGAATGTGTTTAAACAAATCTCTGCACTCAGTGGATAGCTTCATAAAAATTATCTCTCAATAGGGTATCTTTGAAAAAATTAATTAAAACTGTAGTTCTCAAGGCCAGATAGGCCAGAAAATTCAAGGCTTATAATTACAGCACATATTTTTTTTAATTCCAAAAATTAACCTGATAGATTTTCTCAAAAGACACAGGGTGATCACAGGAGCTGATCAAGAAGTGTTTTAAAAAAATGAAAATTTCATTGGTGAGAAAAAGGCCAGCTAATTTCACTGAGAAATTTTCTTTAAGATGCAATACACACCAACACCATAATTTTAGTGGAAAACCTTATCGCAGTTACCCAACAATCTTTATCTTGTCCCATTCACACTAAATTTCCTCAAACTCATAGAGCATTTAAAAGTAACATAATTTGATTTTCTGGATAATGCCAAAATTACTATTTTGGCATGGTCTAACTTTACAAGTTGGGATTTCTTTGAAAAAGGTGCAAAAACCACCTTCAAAAGTGCACAGCGCTTGATGAAGGATAGTGGCGTGATGCAGTACCTTCACCAATCTGATTACTTTTTCAATTACTTTATAGTTGGACTTTTTGACTTATTTTGTTATTCCCTTTTTATTCTATTCCTGAACTGCTAACTCCTACATATAATAAGTATGTGATAAAATCTACGATCATGCAGCTAATTTCTATTTCATTTTCTCTCAGGTATCTAGAATTACTTAGTTCAAAGAGGTTTATATCTAAATTGTTCTAGTCAGGTTTGACTACAGAAACAAATTCATAGACAGTTATATATGTAGGAGAGAGTTTTATGTACAAGAGCAATTGAATATTGAGAAAGCATCTGAGCCTAATCCAGATTAAGTCCATAAGTCCAATACTACTCCATATGCCCATATGTCTGATACCAATCTATGAAGTCTTTTTCAGACTGACAAAACACATGCAATGACTCTGAATTCAGGAAGATCACAGGGCAGTAGGTGGAATGTCTTGTGAATCTAGTGCTGGAAGAAACATCCCAGAGATGTCAGGGGTCTCCACATGATTTCCCCAGATCCAGGACTCTGTCTGAATCTACACAGATTCACCAGGTTTGAAATCAGTAATGTCTCACAGGGAGTGTGTACATGTATGTGCCCAAGAAGTTATTTATCCCCTCATTGCCTTCAAATGAGGTCATTAAGCTGTCACCTGATTGACTGGCTAAACACCACCTCTTCACTCAGCAGTCTCAAATTAACAGCAGATAATGCACATAGATATTTCTAAATTTTCTTTTCCTTCTCCAACTATGCTTCATCATTGTGCCAGACAAGGTTCTCTAGAGAAACAAAATCAGGACACTAGTAATTATCCTTATATATTTATATAAATAGATATATAAGATATGAAATAAACAATTAACTAATCTATAAAGCAGTACAAATGACTTTTGTGAGACAGCTAGTAGACTGGTAGTTCTTGGAGTCCTTAGGGCCGCCGAGTAGTCCACTGTAGAGGAATTCAGGGTACTCAGCCACAAGCAGCACACAGCAGAGCAGGTCACCAACAGTCAGCCAGATGACAGAGTCCGACAGTCCCCAGCTTAAGATATGTATATCCCAGGAGCGTGGTGAAGCAAGGCTTGAAGGAACCTCAACTCCCAGCTCCACAGTCCACTGATTAAGTGTCCCACGGATAGTGCTGCTTGGGGGTTTAGGCACAGGACAAACACGGCAGATGGCTGGACCAAAGATCCAAGACCCAAAAAGCAAGAGTGGAGCTCGCCAAACCACTTCTTTCTCTACCCTTCAATTGATCTTACTAGTGTTCATTGGCCATGTTGTCACAAAAGACCTACCTGTCTTCTTTGGTCACGTTGGCACAACAAGTTTACTATCACAATCATTTTTGACTTATTCTATTTTTTAGTGATCATTTTCTTGGGGGCTCCTACAGATTTTGTGACAATAAATACTTTAATTGTATAGGGCATGTTAGTACATGTAATGCCACTGTTCTTTTCTAGATGTGTACTTCCTATTGAGCCCTTGGGATCAGCTCCTCTCCCCACTCCCTTTGTGGCCCCTTATAGACTGTTATTGTTTTCAAATCTCACTCAGATGGCTGTCTCTTTTCTCCTCTGGTGTCTATTGTCCTTCCCCCTGGAGGGGTGTGTGTGTGTGGTGATGTGACTTTCATTGTGCTCAGTATCCATTTCCTCCCCCACCTTGCCCCTACCCTTTTGGCTTGGCTATTCCCATTCTTGTTCCTGGGCTCCATGTGTTGTGAGTTTTATCACGTGTCTATACCTATGTGCATACTTCCATCCAGTCCAGAGTGAGAAGCAGCACTGGGGTCAAGATACTGGGGGCTGAGGAGGCCTCAAGGGACTAGAGGTACATTAGGTGATCTATCCGTGCTCTACTGCCACCTAATCACCCCCTTCCTGTGTCTCCTATGGGTGGGGATGTTTAATTGTCCACCAATGGGATTTGGGTCCTCACTTCAGCCTACCTCTTTCCCACCAATATGCTTTTGTTTGTTTGCTGCTTAATATGAATCTTCAGATGCCTGTTTCCCTGACACCTCATGTTCACCCTGTTGGTTTTCCTTCTTCCAAGAGGGCTTGTTGCTTCACTGGTGGATGGCCACTTGTTTAACGTCAAGCCTTTAAGACACCAGAAGCTACATATTTTAAAAGCCGGGCATCATAATCTGTCTTCACCACATCTGCTTATGCACCCATTTTGTCTCAGTGATCATTTTTGGGGTTGCAAGTGGAGTTGTGAGCATAAAAAATGCCATTTTATAAGAACAAAGTGTTCTTCTATTGAGGTAGGGTCTGAACTGAGCCCCATGGCCCATCCACAGCCTCATTATATTGCCTTATACATATGTACATTGACCAATACCTCTATTTTTGTGGATTGATGTATTTACTTAAGTACACACCTCTATTAATACCTCTATCTATAAATTTGCTTCTTACAGCTTTCCTCTGGTTCCTTTTGCCTCTTCCTGACCCATCTCCCACCTCTTCATACTTCCTCTCAACTAGACTGGTATTTCTCTACTACCCACAGGTTCTCTACAACCTCCTAGATGTTGTTTTTAATTCCCTGGTTGTCCCTTGGTTTATGGTGTTGTTTGCTTACACACCCTTTTACCAACCCCACCTGATCCCCCCAAGAACCTCTGGGGCCCTAGACACTGCTGTTTTCTCCCTGAGTTTGCTCCCCATGTCTGTCTTATGTAAGTAGGCAAACCAACAATGTGCTAGTCTGAACAATAAGACAGCAAAAGGTTGAAGAAAGAAAAGGAGAGAGAAAAAACAACAACATACATAGCTACAGGTCTGTCCACTGGATTCTATAAATCACTCCCACCTGTTTCTGAGGGAGTTCTTGGGGTTACCCCTCCTGCCTAAAGTCTATCTTGGTAGCTTTGTAGAGACTTTGGGGATTGATTTTATTCCTGTTATGCCCCCTTCTAGGATTTTCCAGCTGCAGGAAATTTAGAACACATGACCTTTCACGGTGTGTCCCCATTATTGTCCTCTGTTGCCACACGCTCCAGTTAGGGGACAGCGTATCTTGAGTTTTGATGGTCAGATTCCTCTCTGTGCCTTAGCAACTTCATGCAGGGACATCATCTTCTGCGTTTGGTGTGCCAATATGGACTCTATGCCGACTGTCCCTTTCTCTTATTCCTTCTTGGTTTGCTTCCTTGTGGGCGTGGTAAATCTGTTTCTTTCCCCCACTTGAAGGTTTAGTGTTGTTCTCTGTGGCACATACTTCTATGGTGATTGTCAGATTGGCTGTGGTTGGGGCCAGTCCTGTAGCGCAATCTTTTCATGCAGTTTTCCATATGGTTACATTGCCCTCCTCGTTTGGTATGCCATGAATCAGTCTATGTGCATGCTCCAATTCTGTGGAGATAGAAGCAATACTCTCCCCCTGGGTGAGTTAGTGGCCTGTTACCCATATGTCATCATTTCAGTTTCTTCCCTCATCCCATTTTCTCCCTTCTCCTTTACTCCTTCCCCCTTCTTTATATTGGATTCATGTGTACCTCCTTGGATGTAGTACAACTTCAATCTGACTGCTTCTGCCTCCCCCTCACCCCCGGATATTGTGAGATAAGTGTCTTCTATACCTACTGTGCTAATTATATTTACTTCAGGGGAATTATATTATACTTGTCACTTTGTAATTGACTAACTTTGCTTAGCAAAATTTCCTCTAACCGTTCCTGTAAAATGATGTGTTTCATGTGATTGTCCATGTTTTTTAGTGTTGAATGGTACTCCATTTTGTGTATGTGCCAGAGTTTCCTAATCCACTCATTTATCTGTGGAAACTTTGGTTGTTCCCAACGCTATGTGATTGTGAATTATTCCGCAGTAAACATTGTAGTGTAGACAACTGGTTTTGTTTTATTTCTTACCTCTTCTGGGTACGTGTCCAGTAGATGGATAGTTGAGTTGAAAAGTAGATCAATTTCCATTTTCTTTAAATATTGCCAGATCATTTTCCACAGTGGCTCTACATATCAACACCAACAGTAGAGGAGACTTCCTATTTCACAATATCCATTCCTTTTTGCAGCCTGAAAAATTTTGTAGATTTTAGTATTGCGCTCATTGTCTGATGTGTCATTGCTAAATATCTTCCATTCTGTGGGTTGCCTTGTTCCCTCTTGGCGACATCTTCACATAGGTGTTTTACTTTCAGCTCACCCATGTGTGTGTACCCTTCCCTATTTCAATTAGCCTACGTATTCCCTGGGTCAATGAGCTTAGGCTAGTCCTGATTCCTTCATTGGTGATCTTGATAGTTTTGGGCTTTACTTCTATGTCTTTGATCTTCCTGGAGTTTGTTCTTGTGCATGGGGCATGGCAAAGATTTTGTTTCATTTTTCTACGTGTGAATATCCATTGTTTCCAGCCCCATTTCTTAATGAGAGCATCTTCCTTCCACTTCCAACTTTGGGGGCCATTATCAAATATCAATTGTCCATGTGCTGACATTTTTACTCCTGGGCTTTCTGTTTTTGTCTTCTGGTCTGTGAATCTGTCATTATGCCTATACCATACTGCTTTAACCACCGCAGTTTTGTAATATGTGATAAACTCAAGTACAGTGAATCCTCCAATTTTGTCCTTTGCTTGAGGAATTCTTTACTGATTCTAGGCTTCTTCCCAGCCCATTTGAAATTGGTGCTCAGTTTTTTTTTTTCTCAATTCTTTGAAGAAGGTTGTAGATATTTGAGTTGGAATAGACATTAAAGTCATAAAGTACATTGGATAAGATTTGAAAGCTTTCCTATGTTAAGTCTTCCAATCCATGAGCATGCAGTGTTTTTCCGTTTGTGGAGGTTATTTTTGGTTTCCTGTAGTAGGATCTTGTACTTTTCCTTTTGTAGGGCTGTAGTTTTTTTGTTAAATGTAATCCTAGCTATTTCCATTTGTTCTTGGCTGTTGTGAAGGGTACTGCCTTTTTTCCTCCTTTTCCATTGTCCTGCCCAATGTATATAGCAAACCTATCAACTTCTGTTTGTTGATCTTATATCCTCCCACTCTTCTAAATTCCTCTATCATTGCAAGCACTCCCATTGTGGAGTTTTGGAAATTTTCAACGTTCAGAATCATGTAATCTACAAGCAGCAATAAGCTCACCTCCTCATCTCCTAGTTGGATACATATAATATCTTTTCACTGTCTTATGTTGTTAGCTAAGCTATCCAGTACAGTATTGAATAGCATAGAGCATCTGTGTCTGATCCCCTGTTTTAGGTGGATTTGTTTTCCTCTTTCTTCATTGATTATGACATCGGTGTCTTAATTAGGATTGATGTTGGATGTTGTCAAATGACTTTTCTGTGTCTATTGATGGTATTATGTGGTTCACATACATTTTCTTATCAATGTGGCATATAATATTGATGGGTTTTCAAAAGTTAAATCATCCCTGCATCTCTGGGACGCACCCTAACCAATCCTTGTGAATATGTTTTATATACATAGTTTTATATCAGCCAATTTTTAGAGATATTGGTCTGTAGTTATGTATACCTGAGGAATCTCCCCCTGTTTGGGTATCTATACTAATTCACTAAATATTCTCTTAAGTCTATGAATACACTGAAATGACATAATAGAGCTATTATAATAAAAGCAGCCTGGCCTTCCAAGTTTAAAATACTCTGTATTCTTAGACAGATAAAAATAAGTGTTTGAAAAGCTATTCTAGAGTGCCATTTTTATCTATTTTAACTGTATAGATCCTGGTATTCAAGATTCAAAAGTCAATTTTATAGGAAATGAATATGCTCATGTTAAGATAGGGCTTTTACACTTTGTCTAAGTAAATCTCCTTTGTGAGTAACTGTATTCATTAAACAGACATCTATTACTTTGAACTTTCTGCTTATGCATTTTCATCATCACATGGTGCTTTGTATGGAACATTTCACCTTTAATTTAGATGCTTAGAACAAAGTAAGTAGAAAATACTTTTTGAAGACTTTCACTTGAAGAATATTAAATGAATGGTGCAGGATAGTGTACAAGATTATCAAATGATTAAGATACTGTGCTTGCTCTCACAGGCAAAATAGAGTAGTAGAAATATTTAGAGGGTTGTTAATGATTAAAATGTCATTGCATAATAACACTAGCTTAGATTATAAGTCAATAAATATAGGAGTGATTAAAGAGAACAAAATATCAGAGATGTGAAAAACATCATAAATGTTAAAACCAAGAAAAATGAGTGTATATACACATACCACATACATATATTTAATCTTATAATATGGCATTAGTTAAGAATCTGAAGATTAGATACAAAAGTTTACAAAAAACATATATATACATACACACATATAATTTTGTCACACACATATATACATATTTTCCCCATGGGACATATGTCAAATATCTATTATATAATACATTATATTGTGTTAAACATGTATAATATATTAGATAAAATTATATATTACATCATAAGCAATATTATATATGATATTATATATGTACCACATTCCACATATATATATTGCTAATATGGTGGAGTAGTTACATAATCTGGTATCAACTTGAGTCTATTAAGAATGAAGGGGTGGTGTTAAGTCTGTCAATCAGACACAGCTTGATGAGTTCATTTAGAGATGCAGTGGAGATAAATAACTCACTGGATGCCAGATAAATTTATTCCTTGCGCAACATTACTGTTTACGTGCCAAATGGAACTACACTGATAAAATCAGTGCCCTGACCTGGAGGAGTCAGGTGGAGACCCACACCAGTGCTGAAATGCTTCCACCACCACTGCATTCAAAAGACTTTCAATCACTGGCCTGTGACACTCCTGCATTCGGCATCTTTTCATGGTGGCATGAATTTAAAGATGAATTTGTGAACCGGTATCAGACACATGGTCTAATCTTGGTCTTAAGAACTTGACTGGGTTTGGGTTTGGATGCTTATTTTAAAATAAATTACTCTTACATATATATGAGTGCCTTGGATTTGTTTCTCTAGTCAACCTATACTAACACAGATGATATTATTGACCTAATCCTCAGAAATCTTAAACCATAGGAAGCACAATAAGTGCCCTAGGTTCAATGTTAATAAAAACATGAATATTGAGCTCAATTGTTTATGAGATGTCACATCTAAGTATTTATTGAGTAGTAGTTTGAAATAGGTAATATTTACATACACGAAGAATATATTATTCCTTTTTCACAGTTCTCAATTTAATGTGTATAATGTTAAAATTTTCATGTCTGAGGAGAGCCAAAATCCATAATGTTTCCTTCCTTGTGATCTGCAGTGGGTTGAATAAAACCCAAACTCACTGTCATCAATTGAATTCTGACTCACAATGACCCAACCTAGAATTTCTGAGATAGTACATTTTATAAGAATGTTTATTCTCATTTTTTTCTGCAGGATTCCCAGCAAGTTTGAATCACTGCTCCTAGAGTTGGTAGCCTAATGTTTTATATGATAGTTTCACTCAAGCTCCTTGTGACTTAAACAGAGCCTCATAAAAATGCCCAGCACTTGTGAATGTGACCTTATTTAGGACTGAGGTCCAATAATAAGAAATTAGTTGAAAATCTCAAGATTACTGGTATATCCACCTGTGTTAGTCCGAGTAGGCTAGAGGAACAAATTTCATAGACATGCATATAGACATAGGGAAAAGGTTTATATACAAGAGGAACAGAACATTGAGCCCAGTCCACTTCAAAGTTATAAGTCCAATATTAACCCATATACCTCATATACTTATATCAGTCTAGCCAGTCTCCTTATGACTCAAAGTCACAGGTCAGTGGGTGCAGAATCCCGGCGCTGGCAGGCGTCTCAATGTGGCTCCTCGCTTCCAGGGCTCAGGGTCCATCAACAGCCGAAGCAACTAATCGCTGGCAGAGGTCTCCATGTGGCTGCCCCAGCTTCAGAGGTCTGGCTCCATCAGGGCAAAGCTGTGTGGTCTCTCCACTGGCTCCTCCAGCTTCTTAAACCCTGACATCTTCTCTTGTTTGTAATTCACCATCTCTCAGACTAACTTCCAACAACTGGGGAAGATAGCTTCTCATCTTCACGAGGGAAATATCGAGAGATTTCCCAGATGCATCAGGAGAAAGCCATGCCCACATAGAGGCCTCATTGGCTGCTCAATGGCTATCTCCAGATTAACAGGCTAGACTCCACCCCTATATTTCAATCATAACATTAACATAAGCACATGACTGCCATACCACCTGAGTTTTTAAAAAATTCTAAATCTAATGATAGATGCACTCAGAAGAATGAGAGAAAATACATATTAGAAACAAGATATTGGTATTTCATTACCACATGCCATTATAGTATCACTCTGTTGTGGTATAAGTTGGGAGAGAAGTTAAAGAAGCAACAAATAATTTTGTCCTAGATTCTTCAGAGAAAAAAATGGCTGTTAGCATCTGATTTCAGAGTTCTAGACTATAGAACTGTAAGAAAATAAACAAGTTTTATTTTAATCTACTAAATTTATAAAACATTTGCCAAGGTAATTATAAGGAAATTGATATAAGATTATAGATTTCATCATTTTTTTGGTCAGAAATGGCCAGAATTGATAATATTTCTCTCATCCCTCTATTTTAAAGACAAAGAATGACGGGTGAAAAACTTAATGATGCTTGTGGATTCAGAGCAAGAATAACCAATTTTTAAGAAGCTCTCAGCACCATGTGTGACTCTGCTGGTTTTCATGTTTAGATTATCCCTTCTCTTAAATTTGAAGTATTGAGTTTCTCTCTCTCTCTCTCTCTCTCTCTCTCTCTCTCTTGCACTCACTCTGCCTTGTTCGCTCTTGGTCTGAAGCCCTAGTTACCAATTGAAAGGTAATCCGAAAAAGTTAAAAATTTAATCTCATAAATATTAAAAGTTAAATCATGTGAGACTAAAATATGTTGAGAATAGGTCATTTTAGTCACCAACGTCAACATTGAGCAATCAAAGGGTATGACAAGTAGAAAAACTCCAAATTCTCACAAATTTTGAATGAAATGATAATAAAGGAGGGAGAAAGTCGAGGGGAAATTTGGCAAAAAGTAACAGATGTGGAAGTGTTTTGCTTACCATATTTAAAGATTTGAGCACCATAAAGAAATGCACATTATAAAAATATGTTCCTATAGGGTCTCAGGAAACATGCTTTGTATTTGAAGTAATTAAAATATGAGTCATTTTTAAATCTAGCAGAACTAGGAAGCCCCATATATGGAACATGTAAATTTTATTTTAAAATTAATTTTCTTATTTTACACACACTGTTACTTTAAATAGAATACATCATGACTTTGCTTTTCATATACTGTAAGCATGAATATAATCATTTGAATAAATATGCGAAGAAATTTAATCTGAGTAGTTGTGAGGGTAAAGTGAGGACTCTAACACTGAACCCCAAAACAAATAAAGAAATTATTAAAGATGACTGAACAGTAGTAAACAACTAGTCTGAACACCAGACAGTCAATTTAGACTAACTACATTAGTGTACTAGCTGTTTCTGAAACAGTAAAGTATGTCTCATCATTGCTCACATGTGGGAGGGACGAGCACATACTCCTGGGAAGAGCTACACTCTCAAACACTCACAGAGATAGTGCTAGCATGTCTGAGAAGGTCACTATGAGTCCACATCAACTCAATGACAGTAAGTTTGATTTGGAATTAGTCACATATCGAAAGAAAATACACAACATAGATGTTAAATTCTATTGTAAATGAAGGCTCTAAGATGAAAGGCATATTTTTTCCTTGAAAAAACGTGCCCCAAAGTATAAAATTCTAGAAGCATTGTTAAACATCACTTTCAATTTACAAAGGCAAAATAAAAAATTCTAATAATCTAAATGATCAACTTTGTATTTTATAAAAGTAACCAATGATTAAGGAAATGGGAAACCAAATTTATGTTTTTAAAAATGGAAAATTGCATTTATAAAACAAACTGTACACATTTTAAAATTGATTACTTATATAGTTCAGAAAATATGAATACTTCAAAAAGATGAAATTAGTGATAAAATATCAACATGCCAAAATGTGTCTTTATAAAGACAGATTTCTTTTTTAAAAAGGGTTAAAGTGATTTGAATAGAATTGATAAAATCTTTAGCACCGAATATAAAGAAAAAAAATTTTGAAGTGGCAATAATTAACACTACCATTAGTATTAGGAATTGTCATTATAATGGCAAAATGACAAAATATATAATTTCAAAATATCAGTAAAATGCAAATTGTAAAAATTTGGAAATCAATTGAGATAGATTCATTTTTCTAGAGTGAATATTATCAAGATAAAAATTTGACTTCTACAAAGGTCTGAATCTATTTGTAAATTCAACTTTTTCCTAATGTAGCTATTCAATCTCAGCACTTAAAGATGCATTTTACTTCTGTGTATAATTTATATTTCCTTGAAGTCAGAGACTATATTTTACTTTCCTCTTGTAGTTGCTGTAGTATGCATTCATATCAAGTAGGTTTTTAAAAAATCAGCTTTAGCAAGAAGTTGTTTATATTATTTTTCTGTTTTTCTGTAAATCTATGTATCTGTCCACTTCTCTGTTTATTCTCTCTCTCTCTCTCTCTCTAGATCAAGCTATTTGTGCAAAAACAATAGTGCTGATCAACCTTTAAAGTAGTTCATTTCTGGAATAGTCCACTTAAAAGACTATCTATCTTCCTAAATTGTCACTCTTTCTGCACTTTTTCTCCTACTTAGCAAATAAGGTAAGTGGACCTAAACCCTGAGTTTCACTGTGTTTGCAGTTACCCACCTATCTTGATTTTCTATCCTGTACCTCATAGAAGCTTTAAAAGAAATGAAAATGAAAACAACTAATTGGTACTGTATAGTCTCATTCATCCTGATATTTATTTTTTCCTTTTAATCGACATTTCCATCAGACAGATGACTTCCCTTAGAAGCACAATTGGAGTCCCATTAATAATATGTCCAAAACTAACTTCAAAATACATATAAAATCAGTAATTAATCCTGGAAAAAATGTTTTATGTTTTTTGTACATATTGCTTCCACTTTTAAATAAAGAAATGCTCTAACAGTTGAAAATTTGTCACACTATAAATATAAGGAAGCAAAGATTTAAAGAAGTTGCTTAGGAATGAATAGGAACACAGGTGCTCTCTTCTGATTAAATCATTTTATTAATTAAAATATACTTTTAGAAAAGTTACATGAACTTTTTATTTTTAAACAAAAATATTTTTCTGTTTTTGCTTTATCTAGTTCAATTTATTTGAAAATTCTTTCTCATGTTAATAGTAATACTGAATGTTTCAATGTCTCCTAGTATTAATATTTCATAAGCCTTATATACAATTTGTGACATGATTTATTTAAAGTAGCAAGAGAATAGATATCCTCCTTTGCCAGTTTCACTTGCTATAATAAAAACAGTTTTTCTTATACAGTACACCACCTGCATAAATTTGAACAACTAAGGATCATAGAAATAGTATTTCAGTAACAGTTCAATTCAGCACAGGAAAACATTCACCATGCAATATAACAGCTTGAACAAGGTTAATGCCCAGTGGAAATCATTTTGCCTGAAATAGATATTGCTGTTGTTGGTGATTCTAAGTGAATACATATGTAAACTGCTTTGTGTCAAATGGGTATCCAAATACTTTTATTATATAGATTTATAATGTGAAAAGAGAACTATAGAGTTAAAGACAGGACAATGCACAACAAATGCACACATGTATATAGTTGACTGGGAATAACTCCCCAATTTTCTTTAAATAATGAGAAGCTGAAGCAATTTAGTTCTACTTAAAAATAAATATTTGCTCATTTTTGTCTCATCTAATCTATTTCCATAATTCATAGGCAGTGACAATTCTAGTGAAGCAGGAAATTGCAATATATCTACTTGAATTATTTAGCTAATTATCACTTAGATTTCTTTTAATTGGCCATAAAAATGCTGTCTTGTATTACTTATAAATCCACATACAAAGATGAACAAAAAGAGAAAAGAAATAGAGACAGACAATGATACACAGATTTGTCTCTTACTAACAGGTTTCATGTCACTATGAGCATGAGGGAATTTTACTATGGAACACAAAATGTGTATTAAGTAATTTGAACAAAAATTCTGGTTGTTAAGAGGTACTTTTAAAGAAAACTCAGGGCCCACATGCAAACATTCACTCTCCAGCTTTTGATCACACATCATAATCTCTCTCTTAGGCACACAAACCCAATTTATGCTGTTTCCAAATAAAATCAAAGTAGATTATTGAAGCTACTCGAAGACCTCACCCTTTCTTTTCATAGAATATGACCAATACTGGCAGAAAATTTATAATGATCTCAGTCATCCAGTAAATATTTACCAATATAGTAAAGTTCTGTAAATATAAGACCACATAAGATTACATTGACCCATACCATAAAGAACAATGGAGTTGGACATATCTGACCTCCTCACACTTCTCTGCTGCCACGAGGCAAGATTCCTCCATGTCTCCAACCTCCAACCTTCATTACCTATTCTAACACCAACTGTTCCTCCCACAGGACTCTACATCTGTGGTGGGTTCAATAATTCAGTGTCATGGCCACCAGGACTCATGATGTTTCTCAATAATCATTGGGTTTAGGAGTCCATAGGTTACCGTTACCACAAGTCAGGATCAGCAGTCATTAGTCACCTCAACCAGGAAGCAAATCTTTTTCTCTGGTTCTCACCCTCTCAGCCACATGGCATTTGCCTCCGTAGGTCAATTAGCCAGCTTGCCTGTCATTCTGTGTCATGAGTAGGAAGGACCCCATAGTCTCAGTGTTACATCTCCAAGACTCGATGCCACATTCTCTGGCATTAGGTAGCCTTCAAAGCTTCACAGGGATATTTGGCTAAACTTTTTCAGGGGCTTCCCATTTCTCTCTCTAATTCTGCTCCAAAGATAGGTCATTGTTATAGCCAGAGGGGTGGTGACAAAAAAGGACAAATACCCTCTATTATTTACATTCATCTTTTTAGGAATCATTTAGTGGGAGTTACAGAAATCAGAGTAAATGCGCCACATTAAGTATAATAGAATCTCATCTTCATTTATTATAATGCTTATATGTCCACTGTTGAGGGCTTTTTGTCTCTACTTTTAGGTTGAATGCATACTAAAAGTGTCCATCAAATTCTTTTGGCTATACCCCATCAATATTGTGCAATGTGTATAAGACTAATGAACTTTGTCTTTTGCCTATGTGATATTGTGGTCTTCTTCAGATTATTTGTTCAGTCTACTGATTAAGTATTATGAAAGTATACAAACTTGATCCATGACATTTCTAGTTTTAAAATTTTCAGTACTCCCTTATTCTGTTCAAATGTATCCCTTCTCCATGTATATCTTACAAGTGAGTCAACTTAAGTGGTTTGGAATTCCAATATTTAACAATATTACCCAATATATGTTACTATCCATATAGTCAAATTACTTTGCAGTGTAAGTAAAATATATGAAAATATTTTTCTTACATTATTTGCTATCTTTAAAGATCCAACAGACATCAATAATGCTATGTCTCATTCTATATCCTCTTCTGCATCTGGCTTTCTTCTTTATGAACTTGTCATTTTTTAATATTCAGAGAAAAATATCTATTCATGATATTGATTCTATTGTTCAATAATTTCATTTTCTGTTTTCATCATGACTTAGAAAGTATAAATAAGGACATCTTTCTGTCAATTTGTCTTCCAAATTTCTTGTTTTGATAAGTGCATTTCTCCAGTGCTGCATCCTTGTTAAGATACATTAATTGGTATTTGGTCCATTCCTGGAGCATCAATTTTGCCAATGGCTTCAATGAACCTTGGATTTTTTTTCTTCAATACCATTTGTTCTTGATCAAATGCTTCTGGATGAAACAAATGAACTTTGGCCATGTCTTTTTGATACAGTGTCTTGGTGAACTACTTTTATCTTTCTTTGATACTTCCAAAATTATTCAATATCTTATCCACAAAATCATTAAATATTGCAACTAAAATCTTATTCAGTTCCTTCAGCTATTACAGCTTGAGAAATGGCTACTGTGTTCTTTATTGCTATCAAAATCCACATCTTTCCTAATTTCATTGTTTTCTAAAGCTGCACTTTGAAATTTAATTGTGCAGCTGTTTATTTCACAATATATCTAGTAGCTTTAACTTCTCTGTATCTAAGCATAAATTTATAAGTCTCTTTTGAAATCTCTTTAATGGCCTTTGAATTACATCAAATATGATTATCTTGTTACCAGACTTTGGTCATTAGAGTTCAGTTTCTATTTTTGTGATAATCTCTAAATCCGGAGGGATATATTTAAGATCATACTTTAATTCCCATGGGTTTGTTTTGATTCTCATTAATTTTAGTTTTACCTTGATTATGATGATTTGATGATTCTCTTCCTTTGATGACCCTTGGCCTTCAACTGGGTAATTATAACAAACTTCTCCATAATATTTTCACACAGATGTAGTTGATTTGATTCCTATGTATTATATCTGATAAAGTCCATATTTATGTCATTGAAAACATAATTGAAATGATTATGTTATTTGTTTTATAAAACTCTATCATGTGATCTCCAGTGTCTTTTCTTGCACCAAGGCCATACTTTCTGATTATCACTTCTTCCTTTTTTCAACTTTTGCATTTCAATCAGCCTTATTGCATGTTTGATAAATTTCAGACTGCATAAATTGGTAAATTCTTCAGATTTTCCATCAAGAGTTTTATTGCCTGGTGCATGAATTTTGATATCGTTCTTGTTAATATAGCACTGCACTTCATGATGGATCTTGAAATGCTCATTTATGAATGAATATGATGCTGTTCTTCAACTTGTTCAATATAAAATGATCAATAACAGTAAATGCATCTCAGTGATGCCTTGGATATTGATTTGTATGTATTACATTTTAGTTTCAGCAGCTTCAATATTTTGAACACTCATACTTCGTGCATTCCATATTCTTATTATTAATAGATATGTGCAGCTGCTTCCTTGACTTTTGCGCACTATCCTTCTCCATGAGATCAGGTCAGTGATGGCTCACAGCAACCTTTTCAGAAGGACAGGACTGCCCCTGGAAGTCCCTGAGAATAATTTCCCAGGAGAAAAAAGCCTGATCTTTCTCCCTCATGAAGCCTGTGTCTTTGAACTACTGACCCTGCATTTAGCAGTCCAATGCATAATCACTGTCACCAGCTATCTATCTCAAGTGTATCCATGAAAATTGATAAAAGAATAATTACTATAAAATTATCTTGCAGGTCAGTACCTGTATCTATTACCTTAGAAAAGTATAATAATCATATAATAATTGAAAATCTTAGCTTCACAGATAAAGAACTGATGCAATTTTGACTTGGAAGTGATAGGAATTATGTCACTAATATTTTTAACAGCCTGTTGTCATCTTTTTCTTCATATTCTTGAGATAAAAAATGAGAGACCAATTTCTGCCTTCACGAAATTCAGACTCTTAGTTTGTTGTTCTCTATTTTTCTTTGTAAATATCTTTGCCCTGTTCACTGATACTTTCAGCCATTTTGGTCCATGTATGCATGCCTGGTGCACACAGACACAAAAATTTCTATGATGAATTTTAAATATTCTGTAGTCACTACTTCCATTGGATTCATCTTGAATTTTAGAAAACATAGAATAAGCAAAATACATAAAATCTATCCAATTTAAAATATATTTTATGCCATCTAATTTGTTCCACAAACTAAGCAATGAATTTAACTACATAGAAAATGACTATTAAGTTATCATAAGAAAATTACTGAAGAGAGGAGGATTGCCAGTGTTTTATGGACTATTAAAAAAGTTTGATGAAGGTAAAATTGAATTAATATTTTATGAGTGACTTGAATATTATCAGTTGGTACCTGGAATTGGGAATTTTGTGGGGAATTTACTGCTTTCTAAAAATAAGACTGCTAATTCCTAGAAAAAAGTAAATCATTGCTTAAAACGTCATTTTGTTTCATAGTTTAAATTGTAAATGCATAAACAAGCATGTATAAGTTCATCTTGCAGTTCCTTTCTTCACATATTTTATGAATAACATTTAAATGAACTAAAACCGGTATCCCTCTTGAACATTTATAAAATATACAATCATTTATAGAATATTGCACAGAATATGATATCTCAAGGTTGATCACAATGAATTGTGAGTACCTTTTTAAATAACTACCAAACTTCAAGGAGAAGGACTACTCTACTTATTCATTTGCCATTGCAGAGAAAATTATAGTAACAATTATTTGAAGAATAAATGAATGAATATTTCATATTTCCTCCTGGTGTTTCTGAAAAACTCTAATGTGTCACTCATTATTTTTTACCTTAGTAAATGTCAGTGTAGTTCACCCAATTACTTACTGAGGACATTTAGATGAGACTTTTCCTCATACAGCTCCCACAATTTACATCAAGCCATGAGATATCATTGTAAATTCATTTTTAAAATTATAAGCTGACTGTAAAATATACATGCTCAAATTGAGCCTGAACTAGTGCCATAATGAGCTGACTATTTTTATTTCAGTATCTCTTCAGCAGTTTGTAGAGTACAACAAGCATCTCTTAAAGTTCAAAAATAGACCATGTGACTAATATACTACTATGTGACTACTACAGAATGGATTTCTCAGTCATCAGAAATATATGCTGATAATGTAGCACATTGGAAAGAACAGCACTGCCCCCAAAATAAAAATAAAATGAAAATCAGTGTAGGTAAAGAAGATTTGAGCCTTGAGCCAATAACTCACTTTCTTTTTTTTTTTTTTAATAATTTTATTGGGGGCTCATACAGCGTTTTTCACAATACATAAATAAACATACTGTGCCAAGCAACCTCATATGTCCACGTCTATTATTGTTCTCCAATCGTCCACCTTTTCCCTTAAGCCCCTAGTATCGGCTTTTCCATTCCTTCCCCTCTTCCCTTGCTCTCTTCTCCCCACCAACCCTCAATACTTCATACATTGTTATTGTTCTGTCATATCTTACACTGCCCAACCTCTCCCCCAACCCACTCCTTTGATGCCCATCCTTCAAATAGGAGCTTATGTGTATAACCTTGCAGTTGTTCCATCTCTCTATCCCTCCTTCTCTCTACCCTTCCAGAATCTCCAATCTAACCACTGGTAGGAAGGGCTCATCAATCTTGGTTCCCCCATATCTCCAGCTCCCCTCTCTACTAGTGTACCTTCTCCAGTCCATCTGGATTTGTAAGGTAGAGATCTATTCTTCAAGTGATATAGAACTTGATCTCACAAAATGAGACAACCTAAAGAGAGAAAAATTACCAACAGATAGATTCATAAAGAGAACTAAATTCATGGATGATTGAGATTCATGGAGGTTGAAATTCAATGAAACTTTAAATTATTATTTTATTATTCTTCAATTTAAAGTTCAATAATTTTATTGTTAATATATCTACCAGAGCGTGGAGTTCTAAATAATTAAATATAACAGAAAAACAAGCCTATAAAATAAATGGACGTACTAAAGAAATTCCATGCACACACACATGAACCTTATCAAAGGGAGATTTAGTCTGATCTGATCCCTGCACAGGATGCCCAGAAGACTGCACCCCTGTGGGGACCTACGCCACAGGGGGGATTGGGAAAACATCAACAGGACGTGTCATACATTCTCCCTAAGGAAGCAGACAGCGAAGGAGGGTATTTCAGAAGTAATATGGTGGGAAAGAAGTGTGGTCTGAGCCCCCAAAATGGACCGAATCAAGAAGGGAGCATTCCTGGTTGAGCAGTTGGGAGAAGAGAATGACTGGATCAATGGTACTTGGGGGATATGGGGGAGAGGAGAGAGGAAGGGAGGCATGAACAGCCTCAGGGATGGGGGAAAAACAAGTGATCAGAAATATATGGTGAGGTGGGTGTGGGAGGCCTAGTAAGTCTTAAGCAGGGGCAATGTAGCAGAGAAAAAATACTGAAACTCAATGAAGGCTGAGCATGATCATAGGACAGGACAAAGCCAGAAGGAAATAGAGGAAGGGATTAGAAGGCAAAGGGCACTTGCAGAAGTCAAACACAACATGCACATAGGTAAATATAATCATTTATTATAAGGAGGAAATAATTCTAGGTACATATATTTATAGGTTTAGTACTAAGGTAGAAGCTGGACCTTGGGCACCCACCCAGGCACACCCTCAATGCAAGACTACTTTGCATGAATCTGGTATTCCATGATGCTCACTGACCCAACATGAACACTGAAGTCAAATAGGTCCATAAGCACATGTGGTGAAGAAAACTGATGGTGACCAGCTATCAAAGGATATAGAGTCTGGGGTCTCAAAGCCTGAATATAAACAAAAAGTCATGTAGCTGAGAAGTATTCACACCCACACAGAAGAAGCACATCAGTCAATGTGGCCATGAGGTACCGAAAGGACCAGGCTTCAGGCACCAAAAGGAGAAAAAAAAATATGACTGTGTACACTCCTTCCTGAGAGGATCATTGTGGACATGTGGGGGCATGGGCAAGAGTGGTGAAGATAGCTGATTGTACCCAGCTCTCAAAGATATAATGTCAGAGGACTTAAAAACCTGAGGGTGAACAAATGGTTAGATAACCCAGGAACAACAGAGCCCACTACAGATGAAGCAAACTGCCTGTGTGACCATGAGGTGAAAAAAGAACCAGCTATCAGACAACAAAGAATACAAATCAGATCATCATATGCCCACCCTCCTGACATGATCTCTGAAGACAAAAGGAGCAAAGGAAACAGAGCTGAGGAATCAGTTGACACCCAGCTACCAAATGATAAAGTATCTGCAATCTTAAAGGCTCGAAGGTGAACAAGTGGTCATCTAGCCTAGAAACATCAAAGTCCACATGGAAGAAACTTACTAGCCTGTGCAATCACAAAGGGTCGAAGGGAGGAGATATCAAGCATCAGAGAACAAGAATCATATCACTAAGAATGAGGTGGAGAGCAGGATGGGGACCCAAGACTCACTTGTGGACAATTGGACACCCTTTTACAGGGGAGTCACAGGAAAGAGATGGGCCAGTCAGGGTGCAGTGAAGTAACGATGAAACAAACAACTTTCCTCTACTACCTGA